>NQII01000290.1:102529-162466 GCA_002778355.1 Clitarchus hookeri | reverse complement strand
GGGGGGGTGAAGCGAGCACAAGTAATCAACCAATGAAAAACACTGATGGAGGGATTAGAAGGTAACTAACTAACTACCAAAGGAGAAACATTGGCGAGGGTCAGTCGTCTGCTGGAAGTTTTGCTGAAGAAACCTCCGGAAATGTAAGTTTTTAATAATACTCTTTTAATAACACTTTTTTTAATAATAATTTTTAATAACACTTTTTTAATAATACTTTTTAGTAACACTTTTTAAATAATTTTTTAAATAAATTATTGCAAGTTTTTAATTTTTAATTTTATATAGTTTTTTATTATTAGGAATTTTTAGGACTCTTTTAGAACTTTTTGAATTTTTGTGGGTTTAAGGTTAATTGTCAAGAGTCGTGCGTCGTGGGTGGAGAGTCGTGTGCCGAGAGTCGTGCGTCGTGCGTCAAGAGTCGGGCATCGTGGGTCAAGAGTCGTGCGTCGTGGGTCAAGAGTCGTGCGTCGTGCGTCTCGTGTCTCAGGTCTCGGGTCTCGGGTGTAGGGTCTAGGATCTCGAGTCTCGAGTCAAGTGACAAGGTTTTTTTTTGAGAATTTGTTAAAAATATTTTGGTAATTTTTGGATTTTTCTGGAATTTTTTGTGTTAAAGGTCATTAAAGATCATGGGAATGGCGTCATGGTCATGGATCAAGGTCATCGTCATTTAACATTGCTGACGAGGTGGACACCGGCCGACCTGACGAGGGTCGGTCTGTCGGGAGCTTATTCTATCCACTTGTCATCGAATCCGAACCTCATACATATACATCTTTAAATAATTTTTTAAAAATAATTTTTAATTATATTTTAAATTCTTTTTAGAATTTTTTTATGAATTTTTTATAATTTTTTTATAAATTTTTGGGAATTTTTGGATTTTTTTGGGTTTAAGTTCATCCAAGGTCACAGGTACAGGGTCAAGGTCAGCCAGATCCAATATAGCGGTTGGGTGACGTCACAAAATGTCGGCCGGCAGGCACCGGAGCTGGTGCCCCGTTACCTTGTCCCAGACTTCCCATAATCATTCTACTTATGGCATAAAACCTCCATTTTTCATATGACGATCTTCATCTATGGAGAACAAAAAGGTTATGTATTAGCACATTCGATGGTTGTCATAGAAACTGCTGTATTTTAAGTTAACTTAAAATTGGTTACATAGTTTCGTAGATATAGCACACAAAGTTAAATTAGTCATATAGTCGCCATTCTGAAGATAAGGCGTTGCACACTTAAAACAAAAAAATTATTATGTCCTCCCGGAGAATAACTTCTTCGCCAAATTTGGTGGAAATCATTTGATTGTTTTTCGAGATGTAACACAAAATCTTAATTTTTAATATGGGCTATCTTACAAAATAGCGGAGAAATTATGCTCTGTTTAGAAAAAAATGATGGATATAATAGATAATAACGGTATACAAAGTTAAGTTGAAATTTATCCCATAGTTTGGTAGATATGACATACGAAGCTAAAATTTTATATCGCGGCCATTTTAAAAATACGTATCTGACACACTCAAAACATATCAGTTTACATGGTCTGCCATTATGCTACTTGTTTGCCAAATTTTTTAGAAATCGGTTGGTGTTTCCCAGAGATATGGCATCAAATTTTAATTTGTAATGTGATTCTTTCTTACAAAATGGTGAACAAAAGAGACTTTGTGTGCATACATTTAAACTTTGTAATGTATAAGGCCAGTATTCAAACATTATGTTGGAATCAATTACATGGCATCGACGGTTCTGCATACGAAGTTGAAATAACTAAATGGCCACGATTTCGAAATTAAGTGTCTGAACTAGTTAAAACATACTTGTGTATGTCAGCTATCGCGGTAAAACTTGTTTTTCATATTCGGTAGGATTCGACCAATTGTTTCGTGGGATATGACATAAAAAATCTTACTTATGCGTGTGATCGCAGTGACTGAGCGGCTAGACTGCTCGTCCTCCCATCAAGGACCGGGTTGAATCATCGGCCGGGTCACTCCCGGATTTTCGCAAGTGGGAATCGTGCCTCTCAAGACCTCGTTGTTAACAGCCGTTAAAATCTCTCAACTCAACTCATTTACTTATGCGTGTGGCGCTATCTTAAAAATGGCGGACTAAAGAGGCTCCGTGTAGACGCATTTGATGGCTATAATATATACTCCCAACATACGAAGTTAAGTTGGAATTGATTACATGTTTTCGAAGATATAGTATACTATAGTAGAATAGCTATATGACTCCAATTTTTGAAATAAATTGTTTGGTCTCCTTAAAACACACCTGTATACATATATGCCGCAGTACTACTAGTTTGCCAAATTTAGTAGGAATTGGTCAATTGCTTCCAGAGATATAACATAAGAACTTAATTAATTCATGTGGTACTATCTAACAAAATAATGTACGAAAGTGGTTGCCTGTTGGCATTTATAATGCATGTAATAGATATTGTCCGTATGCATATGTTGGTCAAAATTTGTTGAACAGTATGGTAGTTATACCATATTTGTATGCCCACCATATTGAAATTAAGAACATCATTAATGTGATCACGCACGTTTACATGGCCTACTATAATTTTACATACATGCCGAATTTGGCGAGAATCGGTCGAGTAGTTTACGAGATATGATTTGAAAGCTTTAATTTTTCATGTGGTGCTATCTCCAAATATTGCGAACAAACAACGATATTCATTCATAAATTAAATGCTTACAGGAGGTGCTGTCAACATACAAAATTTATTTTACACTGGTTCAATTGTTTTCGAGATGTGATACATCAACCTAAATTATTAAACGGTCGCCATTTTAAAAGTGCCCGAATTTGTCAAAATTGTAAAATTCAGGTGTCCTTACTAAATACAATATTTGTACAGAGTTTGGTGAAATTCGGTTTCGCGCTCTAACATTGAAAAAAGAAAAAAAAACGGAGGGGGGGGGAGGCGCACACATGCTCAGATACACACACAGACACAGGAAAATGATCTCATAAGCCTTTCTCTCCTTCGGCTAATTGCCGAATTGGCTAAAAACAAAACCATGTCCTGCAAAATAAAACTGAGGTTCAAAACTCTTAGCGTATGGTAGCTAAGAACGTGCTGAAGAGGGAGTACGAATTTCGGTTTGTATTTTTTTTTAGTGGAATGGTGAACTAATTCGAGCTCGTGACTTAATGACGACTTGAACGGCAATCCAAATCTATCATCTACCTGGTGGATTGCGTGGCCACTCAGCATGCCCTAGGTTCAAGACTGTTCGCCTGGAAGGCAAGGGAACGCTGGATGCGCGCTGTCAGATCTGCTCGGCTGCCCTGTGACCACGCTAGTGTCCACGGGCCGCGGCACTCTCAAGTGCCCTTGAACGGCGCGCCCAACTCCTCGTAGTGCTAAGTGCGTTCTCGCGGCTCTGACCCGGGCCACGGAGAGCAACCCCTAGTACCCTGCTTCTCGTCGTGCTGTACAGACGGCGACTGTTTCCTCGCAGTCATAACCCAAGAGGGGCTTATCAATGAGGGAATAAGAGTGGACCGTAACCCCCCCTCCCCCCCCCCCNGTTGTACCTTCAGATTATCATTTAAATAAAAAGTATTTTCACAAAAAAATAAATTATGTTTTTGTATTTTATAGGTATATGCTTTTATACTTATACAAGGGAAGGGTGTTGTTAACTAACATAAGTTAATTCTGAAGACAGAACAGGTATTTAATATAATTATTATGAGATACAACTATTGGCGGAGGACGGGAGATCCGCTGGGGCTTCGCTAAACTGTTATTGTTGTAGTGTGTTTTGTGTTCTTCGCCTGGCCTGGATACCCACGCGTCGCTGCAGTTCGCTGGACTTGTCCGCCTTTACTGAATCATAACAGAATGCCCGTGTGGATATCAATACTTTGTATCAATACCCTGCACCTTTCGGGTGAATACGTCTTTAAAATGAGACCGACACGTGGGGTGCCAGGACGAAAAACGTTTCCGCGGTTATCCATTCCGAATCTATAATTTAGTGACTAATAACGCGATTCAAATAACTTCGATCTCATTATATCGGGTATATGACTACGATGTGAGCTTAACCTTGAGTTGACGACGCGTGCGCTCAAGGCGCGGGTGTGGAAACATATCTCGCAACTCTGATATGTACTAGCGCGCTGATTTTGGTGCCAAAAGAAAGATCTCGTCTAGATCTATTGATTCAAACTATAAAAGCCACATACAACATATGCCAAAGAAAATATTACCAACTAATGCATACGTAGAGTGGAGAGATTTATAATAATTAAATTATTATAATAATTAAAATATTGTAATTTATTTATAAAATATAAGTAAATATTCTTTTAACCAATTTAACACAAGTATAAAGGCTTGTGATAGATTATGTATTCGGAAAATAACCAAGCACGTCATACATAGTAAGATTTTTCAAAGATTTGATTCAAAAAGGCGAAGAAACCGCGAATATGTACAACATNCAAGCACGTCATACATAGTAAGATTTTTCAAAGATTTGATTCAAAAAGGCGAAGAAACCGCGAATATGTACAACATTAATGTGTTACGAAACAAGTAACTTGCTGGGGATGTAATTACTTGGGATGATTAAACGCCATTGAAACTCCCTAAACGTCAATCTGAATAATTACAAGTCGTGCCGGTACAAAATAGCTGTCAGATGCATGCACCAGGTGCGCTGACCTAAATTATCGTCCTCGTGTCGGTCTATTACATTCGCCCACGTGTATTTCGTACCATATGGAACTACGCTTCGGCGCTTGCCCTTCATTGTTAACCCTTTCCAGCACTTGACCATAACTTTCATTGAGGCAAACATCTGTGAGCACTGGCATTGAAAAACTGCTGAGATAAAAGGATATTAACAATGGTCTCTTCTTTTACGTTAGACGGATAAGAGTTAAGTCAAGTTAAACAAAAAAATATAGCAAAGAAACACAGAATATAGACGAAATGATAGAAATATTGTAACACAAAAATTATCAAACATATTTAGTGACAAGTATACCTTTTAATAATTTAATAGCCACGTAGACTGACATGTTTCCAGCAAGCTGGCAACGCTCTAAGAAACTAGTTCCATATCTTAACGTCATATAAAAAGTATGGCTTTTAAATTTGTGGCAGTGAATTTATTTCGTTTGGATTCTGTTTGCCTGCAACCTAAGTTGAAGAATTCGCTACAGATATTTTCCAGGTTAAATTTAACTGACACGCTGTTAAAATCATCGGGTCTATGACAATGCAGATTTTACATAAGGTGGAATGAGTGAGTGTGTAAGTGAAGATATTTTNCCTAAATTATCGTCCTCGTGTCGGTCTATTACATTCGCCCACGTGTATTTCGTACCATATGGAACTACGCTTCGGCACTTGCGCTTAATTGTTAACCCTTTCCAGCACTTGACAATAACTTTCATTGAGGCAAACATCTGCGAGCACTGACATTGAAAAATTTCTGCGATAAAAGGACAGAAACAATGGTCTCTTTCTTTACGTTAGAAGGATAAGAGTTAAGTCAAGTTAAACAAAAAAACTTAGCAGAGAAACACAGACGATATAATAAAGACTATTTTTCGAAGTGAAAGAAATATCGTAACACAAAAATTATCAAACGTATTTAGTGACAAGTATACCTTTTAATAATTTAATACCCACATAGACTGACATGTTTCCAGCAAGCTGGCAACGCTCTAGGAAACTAGTTCCATATCTTAACGTCATATAAAAAGAATGGCTTTTAAATTTGTGGCACTGAATTTATTTCGTTTGGATTCTGTTTGCCTGCAACCTAAGTTGAAGAATTTGCTACAGACATTTTCCAGGTTAAATTTAACTGACACGCTATTAAAATCATCGGGTCTATGACAATGCAGATTTTACATAAGGTGGAATGAGTGAGTGTGTAAGTGAAGATATTTTNATTAAAATCATCGGGTCTATGACAATGCAGATTTTACATAAGGTGGAATGAGTGAGTGTGTAAGTGAAGATATTTTGGCGGCTCTTAAGATCAAGGTCTTGAGATCCTGGGTGGGTATGAGCAGCGCCGGAATGCAGGGGCGGGGTAAACGGGACATCCCCGAGAAAACCCGCTGATCAGCGGCGTCGTCCAGCACGGTTCCCACATGCGAAAATCTGGGAGTAACCCCGCCGCGAATCGAACCCGGTTCACTTAGGTGGGAGGCAAGTAGTCTAATCATACACCACCGCGGCCCCTATACGGCGGAAGGACTGGAAATGGCCAGAAAGTGGATCTTAAGCATGGGCTTTCAAATGTGCCCAGTTAACATATAACAGCGTACACTAGCCTTCTTCAAGGTGCGGAGTTATGCCCAAGAACGTATTTGACGAGACTGATGATTGGTAAATCAGTCGCCACGGTGGCACTGTACACATCTGGGTGGAAGGAGTAAAGCAATTGCCATTTTAACATGTTAGGCATGGGGCCATTACGAAAATGTACTCAGGCATTCTACTGGCACTGGTGCCAGACAATATGTATATGTTATCTTACGAAATATGTTTTCATATTATGTAGTTGTACGCCTCCCCTTGGAGTTAGACTGGTCACTACTGTTCCTCGCAGAACCAAGGTATTTCCGAAATCCTTAGTTCTATAGTTTGCTACCACCGGCGTTACCACGTTATAGTTCTCACATAAACTTTTACTTATTTCAAGTTATGTGTCTATCATCTTCTCTCTTAAGACACTTTTTTGGTCCGTTAAGTTTGCGCTATTATCAGTTTCAATAATAACACATACACCCATTCTTATTGACGTAAAAGCAGTTAGATGTGCATAAATAAAATACACCTGAAGCCTTCATCATCAACATGTAATATAGACAGATTTCTGGCAGTTAAAGCTCCTACGAAATATTTTACTATTATTTCACTCTCACCTATATGACATTATTAACAGGCTATTTATTTTTTACTGTACAAACATGCATTCACTGCGCGCTGATAGTGAGTGTCGCATGTTCCAGACGCACAGCACACGATTGAGTACAACAATTTTCCAGTAACGAGTGGCTTGAACAAGGGTGCATTGGATACAATAATTTCATAACTGCCGTTAAAAGTAATGCAGCTATCTTTGCGCTAATATGGTAGGCAAACGGGCAGCTAACTTCGAGTAGTTATGTGATTATTACTATATTTAAGTTTCCAGGACAGTGTAGGTGCGCTTAAAATACAGTGGATGGCTAAAATCCCAAATATCGGAGCTATTCAAAATTATATTACTTATGCTAATCTGGTTTTTTTATTGCTTATGAGCCTGTTAATGTGCGAAATATTTGTTTTTGAAGTTAATTAGATTTTCAGAGCAATGACAGGTTATAATCACATGAACAGTTTTATCTAATTGAGTGCAATCGCGTTTTACAAATGTATCCTATTAATATGATAGCTAAAACACATGCAAATTTCTGTGGCGTATGCAAGTCAGTAGCATAAGAAGTTACTAGAAGAGAGCAACTCAGAACAAACTTCCTATATGGAAGGAGGGGATCATTATAACGTTGTTTACGAAAGTTCTACAACTAACCTTGATGTGGCTAAACTAACATTTTTGAACGTATTGAATTAATTTTGGGACAAAGCCAGCAAGAAACACCATAACCAATAAATACGTTCACAGCTACGCCAAGTATTTATCAGAAAACCCGACTACGAAAATGCATAATAAATAGATGCTGTTTAGAAGCATATGAGTGTGACTCTATGTGTGACACCATTTTGGCTCTACCAGACGCCAGCGTACCGTTATCAGGATAGAAAACTAAGACAGCGCCAAGTTTCGGTTTCCAGAACCAGAAGAGAAGTTTAACACTGAGAGTAATATTTGTTTTAGCCGATTAAATGTATGCTTTTAAATGTCCAAACAAATATACAGAGTAGATTGCACCAAACAATTTTTTTTCAGGAAAATAATTTCGACGAAACGAAAAGTATTCGTTAACTCAAGTGTGTATTTTGCTGGAACTGAAATACACAAATTTATGAAAACAGCTGTTTGAAGAAACTTTTACAATTTTTCAACAATACTGTTTAAATGGCTTGCTTGGGAAAGAATGTTTCAAGAGATATTATTAAACAACAGTTTGTTCAACATATTAAAATCCATGTTTACAATTAATGTATGAATTCTGGGTTGTTGTGAAAAACACATTTTTCTAAAAAATTTATGCAAAAATAAAATTTTATAATGCTTTAAAATAAATTATGTTATATAGCTTGTTTTGAGGTTGAGAACTTTTGAAACAAATATATGAAAAAATAATTATTCTCCATTACATCCTATATTTTAACGGACACGATAACTGACATGCTCCCAGTTAAGTTGGCAATAATGTAGGAAAAGTGGTATTATGTCTAGTGTCGTATAATAGTGTGATGTTTACATCTATGGACACCAAATTAATTAAATTTAATTTCGTTATGTCTTATGTACATGAAAGTAGGAATGAGCGTTTTTTGGTTCTTAATACTTTCATAGTTACACTTGTTCGATGAAGGAACCAAGTCATAAAATCCATGTTAACGTTAATGTTATATACGGCTGAAGGTTAAAAAAAAGCAGATAAATAGTTCCTAAGCAAAATTTTCGAAACAGCTGAATAAATTTTGAGTTGCCTTTATTTCAAATTTATTTTTGTAGCCAGCACAATACTTTATAATAAGAGCATCTACGCATTTGTTTATACGCATATACAGAAATTTGTTTTTGCTAAGATAAACCTGTCTCTCAGTGTAGTCCCGGTTTTTTTTTACGTAACATCGCTGATTCCAAGCATTTATTTGGTGGCACTTAGGCAATAATAAAACTCGCTACCGAGACGTTTTCACTGCGTATTGGAAGGCCTACGATCCACACAAATGCTTAGTTACGTACGGAAGTGACTTCACCTCATTAGTTTCAGGAACATTCTCGGTCCTAGAACGTATAGCATATTACGCCAGCTGAGGCGGTGGAACAGTTTAATCAAACACGGATTTAATCACAACACAATAATCGTTGCAACCCTTGATTATTCAGAATGTATGAGCATATAAGTATGCAATTACAACACACACGTCTGTGTGCGCGCCATATATACAACACACATATAGCAAATGCAGGGAGTTTTAACCTAGACAAATTAATGGAATAGGAAAAAGCTTTTTTTTTAATTGCTTTTGATGAAAACAGCAGACACGCAACTTTATTGTTACCGCAGAAGCACCAATGCTGTTGGGTGTATTTGTTTTGTAAATATAGCCCATGATGAGGGGGAATAGTTGGAGCGTTGAGTAGCTTAAATTAATAGACTCGCCGCATGATGTTGCAACGGGCAAAATAAGCGAAAATATAGCTTCATTGCGTTGCTACAGCAAACTATATCCAAAAAACGCGGAGGGAAATGCTTGCAGCTTCATTCCTTCGACCTTCGACGCTATTTTTAAAATGTTTGATGGCAATGCTCTACACTCGAGCCTACACGAGACCCCGGTGACTCGATAGAAAAGGCCCGAGTGTAGTAATTAACTTGTAAATCTTCGGCGGTACACCACAGAAAAATATTAAAATTTGTGGATTACAAAATATGTTAACAGGATGTAATCACTCCAGCTTATTTTATGGCGGGTGTTATGTTGAACTAACTTGTTGTAAAGAGCCATAGAACGGGCGTACTTCGTCAACACGAACGTCACGCTCAGGCTGTTTACAGTTGATTGTGCACTTTTGAAAGCCTTGCTTCAGGATCTACCTTTGTTTCTCATTTTGTACCCTTCTGCCTTATGTAAAATTATCTTTTCCCTTGGCCTGATCACTTTATTCACGTGCTATCCACGTGAAATGGTGGCATTGTTAAGAATGTAAATGTTTTAATAATATCAGGGTGTCAACTGATTTTCAGTGAACCAAGTTCATGACTTTTTTCATGATATCTTTAGTTACATTTATGACTTCTTGACAATGCGTGGCACAATTACAACCATTCTGGGTGCGCAAATTTCATTGTCTGTGAGTGTATAACGCATGCTGTTGATGGATGCATGATCATAAAAAAATCACATAGCATGGGACAGCAATGTCAATTGACTATTAGGTGGACATTAGACATTTTACTGACACAAAAAGACAATTTCGTGACCACTCACTCAATTTCATTACTTTTTCATGCATTTTATCAACACCTGTTCAAATTCACTATTTTCTCATGGCTTTCAAGACCACTTACTCAATTTCTTACTTTTTCATACCTTTCATGACAACCTGCTCAAATTCATTAATTTTCATGACGTTCATGGCCACCTGCTTAATTTCACTACTTTTTCATGACCTGTAGACACCTTGAATATATAAACTCATACTCTTTATTATGTGTCCAAAGCAGGTACATACTACTTTCAGTTGTCATAAATTTAAAATTTACACTCGCAATACAGTCAAGTGTTAAGAACTATGTCTATTAATTCACTGCCAACTTATCTAGGAGCCTGAGTGCCAATGTCTAATGCGGGGGATCTCAATCTGCGGCCCGCGGGCNTAATTCACTGCCAACTTATCTAGGAGCCTGAGTGCCAATGTCTAATGCGGGGGATCTCAATCTGCGGCCCGCGGGCCCATTCTTTGTGGCCCGCGCTCGCCGGCTTCAGTAGATACACGTTACCAAATTTTTATTTTTAGGGTGTCTGTTACAAAATAAAAGAGCTATACAGAATACGAATTTATTAAAAATTAAAAACACCGATGAAACTAGACCATATTTTTCATTATTTTATCAGTCACGCGACTTCTGTACATATTTTTGATGTACTACCTCCGCCCGCCATCACCGTATCGAAGGAATAAACAAACTACTTGCAAGACGATACACGACACACTGAATTTTAAATGTCATCGAATTACCTACCTACTTTTAGTTCACTAACATTATAATGTCAAGTGTCGTAAGTGCGGCCCGCGGTCTTAGTTTTTTTTAATATGACCCCCTAAAAAAAGTCTGAGCACCACTGGTCTAATGTATCTTCAAGGTAAACCAAGCACTTTTGAAAGCCCTCCGTAAGATCTACTTGTATGCACATTGGGTATTCTTCCGACAATTATAAAATTAACATTGTCATGGGCCTGCTCACTTAATTAAAACTTCGTTNATGCACATTGGGTATTCTTCCGACAATTATAAAATTAACATTGTCATGGGCCTGCTCACTTAATTAAAACTTCGTTCAAGAGAAACTGCGTGATTATTAGAAAAAGTACATATTTTATGAAGTTACCCATCCTTACACTACAAGCATAGAAAACAAAGTGAAAGAAATCATTTCAGCATATAAAAATGTTTAACTAATACTTTTAATTCAACGTGAAAGTCATGGAACTACTTTCCCTACGTCGTTACCAACTGTGCTGGGCGCAAGCATGTCAGTGTGCCCGTAAAAACACATGCAGGGAGGGGCAGTGACATTTTTCAAAAGTTGTGTTAAAAAGTGTTCAATTAACCGTGAACAAACAGTCTTCATGTAGTAACGAGGAGGGATTTTTTTTCCTTCAGATTTTTATTTTACAAAGTGGTTACTTTACAGTGAAGAGCCTATAATTATTCATCAGACCCATCGTTGGCGCGATTCGTCGCCGGATTCTGTCTAGATACGGGCGCCTCCTCCGACTTTTCCTCCGAAACGGCGTCTCCTTTCCTTCGCAGCGCCCGCACGCGTTGTTTATTTGCCGCTTCTCCCTGCCCCCACCCAACACCCATCTCCTCGAGGAGGGAAGGAGAGGAAGGAAAGAGAAATCGCGGGCTATTTTTCCGCTGGCACATCTCCAGATGTTGTCCGCCTGTTCGACTCTCGGCTATTGTCATAAAACGTCTTCCTCCTCCTCTCCTTCCTTCTTTTCCATATTTTTCTTGCGGGACGCCTGGCGGGAGTGTCGGGCGATAGATCTCCGAGTGTCTGGCCCAGCAGTCGCATTATCCCACTACACCTTAAATCGAGCCCTCTTTTCCTGTCGCCGGCAAAAGGTCCCCCCCCCCTTTCCTGAAATATTGGGGCGACTCCCCGCTCCCCAAACCACCGTCCGCCTTTTCGCGCCATGCCAGGGCTGCGGAAACCTTTACCCTCGCCGAGGGCTCGGCTAGCTGTGTGTGTGTGTGTGTGTGTGTGNGCGCCATGCCAGGGCTGCGGAAACCTTTACCCTCGCCGAGGGCTCGGCTAGCTGTGTGTGTGTGTGTGTGTGTGTGTGCGCGTGTGCGCGTGCCCTTCGTCACCCTCGTCGCGATAATGTAACGTGCGTGCCCGTCACCAGGGGAGCTCTCGTAGAGGCATTGGGACTTAAATTTGGCGTGGCACTTAAATAAGCTCCAAATACCTCACTTCAATTATACAGTTTTTTAAACTCTTAAATTCATCATAGAGGAACTAAGAAAGGGTAATCATAGACAGCCTTTTTTTGGCATCTTCGTAATTATTTATTTGGCAATATTGGTGCATTTATTTAGCATATCATCTTGCGCCGCGATAATATGTAAAAACTTTACGACGTCAGCAATAGCTCGCCAGAAAAACAAATCAATCTGGTCTTTTCTCGGTGTCTTCACACTTTTTGAATGAAACATTTGAAAATTCACGTCATGCATGAAGTGTTTAGCTGTTTTCTTAATAAGCCACGTATCACAAGCGTTTTTACTTGACACACAAGTACCTTATTTTTATTTAAATTGGAATATTATTTATATTTCATTCATTAATTATAATACTTACTTTATATTTAATATGAATAAAACAGAGAAAAAATAGGTGTGTTGGTTATGCCTGTTGAGAAATAGTTATTTTGCAAAATATTATTACACTGAGTGGACACGAATGTGATGCATTATCCCTATGGTGTGATTTTATAGACTCGGCTAAGCTTTGTTAGCATGAAGCTGATGGATAGCCTGGAAGTTGAATTTTCACAGGGCTTCAGAAAAGTTGGAAATAACCGTGAATTGACTATAAAAGTGTTGCTCCCATTGTTAGTAAAAATAGTTATGTAGGAGTTCCCTTTTTTATTATTTTGTTATTGACTTCAACAAAACTGTAAAATACGATTAACATTTACTGTATTAATTTATTCCTCACGTCCCCTCAAAGGGGGTAGTATCGCTTCTACCTTAGAGTTATTTTTTTATTCGCAGTAGCTTACTTTCCAGATAAAATATTTTAAAATGAGGGCTGTCGAGGAATAGGGCATATCTTAACATGCATTTCTTAAGTCCTCAATATTTTGTTCATTTGGGTTTTTTTACACATCTGTAACCGTAAGTGGTGTTCACGATCAAGAGAAAAATTTAGAAATCAACCTTTAAAGAATATTAATGCCCAATACTACATATATACAGTACCTACACACTAGCATGCGGACTACCTGTTCAGTTGGTAACGTATTCAATATAAATATTTCTAAGACGCGGTGCTGTACTACGAGTGTGATGTTTACATTTATGGTTGCTGGAAATCAGTATCTCTTGTTTTATACACACCAGAGCACGATTTAGCGTATTATTAACGCATTTTCACTACTAACAATTCAGCATTTTCACTTGGAAGGCGCATGAGCAAAGTGATTCAGACCCATGGTAATGTTAATTTTACATATGGCAGAAGGAAACAAAACTAATGGCAAAGTATATCTTAAGAAAGTTTTTCAAAAGTGCTCAATCAACCATGAAAACCCTTTAAGAAGAGGAGCTGCGGTGGCTGAGCGGTTAGACTGCTCGCTTCCCACCAAGGCGAATCGGGTTCATTCCCCGCCCGAGTCACTCCCGGATTTTCGCAAGTGGGAATCGTGCCGGACGATGCCGCTGGTTGGCGGGTTTTCTCGCAGATCTCCCGTTTCCTCACCCTCGCACTCCGGCGCTTCTCCATTCTCACCTCATTTCAATATCATCGGTCTCAAGTTAAGAGCCACCCAAATCTCTCAATTGAAATTTAATAAGCTTCAACTTCTTATTTATTCTTTTATAGCCTAGCGCTTGACAATACAGACTGAAATCAGTTAATTCTTGTTTCAAGAGTTTCAATGAGGTTTGAATTCAAATTTTAAATTTTACCAGTAAGTTGTGAAGAGGTGGCACAACTATCACCAACTTAAGACCCGTAGTCAAAGTTTTGTATTCTCTTTACCGTGACTTTTAAATAACTGTAAGCGCCTCAGTTTTCTTTACAATAAATTACCAGCCAATATTTAAATTTGTGAGAAAAAAGTTGAAGACTATCGAAGATGCTGTTTGATATTTAAGCCTGGTTTTCTTTCTTTAGCCACAAATGACATTGTATATGTGCTCCCTTACCTGAAAATGTATTGTGCGAATAATATAAGTATATAGTAAACACGTGCTTGCCACGTTTAGTAATTGCGTTTTCTAAACTCTATTGTTTTAGTGTAATCATGTCGCTGTTTCATGAAGTATGGTTACACAGAGATGTATTTGTTTTTCTCGTAATGTTAATCGAGAATGAAATAAAGTAAAAAAAAAAAAAACATTTTTATATTTAGAATAATAAAAATAATAATTACTACTATACATTAGAAGTCATATAATTTATTTTTCATTCAGTGCATACTGCACTAACAACAATTTCCATAGCAAATATTCATTTTGACTACTATGGTAAAGGTGTGATATATATAATTTTCTGAGCTATCCAATAGATTTCATGACGTAAATGTATTTACATCTTCTATAAAATATTATAAAATATATTTTAGTACGAGTAGGATAAAAATTATTAACTAGCTTATCGATATGTTTAAATCACTGATGTTTGTATCGCAATTAGTTTAGCTACTTGAATGCTTTTTTACTCAGTGCATTGTTTAATATTTTGTGGAACCCTGCTTGTAGAAAAAGCATGCCATTATAGAAATTGGCGTTTTAACGTGTTGATACAGTATCTTTGAAATACGATCATAGTTTTATGCTTTGTTTACTAATTCTCTGCACTGAGCTCTTCATCCAGTCAATTCTGCTTAACTTGATTTGAGAATAATTTTGTCTCTACGAATATGTTTCGTACTGGTACTGGTAGTGTATATATGACAAAATATTATGTTATTTGTGCCATATTCAGATGTATTATATATTTTTATCAAGCGTACACAAACGAAGAACAGCATAAAATGTAACCCACCAGAAACAAGTTTTTACATAGTCCCTATTGTAATTATAATGTAAATAGCAATTTTAATTATATTGGCTGATTAAAGTAAAATTATGGATTTGAAATTCAGTAAGCTTTAGAGCACCAATTTATTTCCGACTTTGTCTAGAAAATAACTTAGTTTGCAGCAGTATTAGAAATATATTCTTACCAGAATAATGCAAACAAATGGAAAGTTAATTAATATTTAAAAGTTATAAAAAAATCTGTTTTTCAAAAGTGTTTGAAAAATTTGTGTTTCGGTCAAAACCGCTTGCCAGATACTATAACATTGGACCGAACATCTATTATTCTGTTTAAATTTCAAAATTCATGCACTAAATGTAAGTATGAAATTAAATATACTCAACTTCCAATAAACATATTTCTATGTAAACTTAAGTATTTCAGTTGTAAGTATTTGGTCCATAAAAGATGATGTTCAAAGTATTGTTTTTAATCTGTTAGCAACAAATTTATATAACAAAAACATATCTGAGAAATGGAAATAATCAAGCAAACTTATTGGTTACTCTTTTCCTTACAAGACATGAAGAATTTTTCGAGAAGAACTGTTTTTCTAATTGTAAATGACTTGTATCGTATAGCACCTTTCACCATAGCACTTTCCTCTATTATTTATGTTATGTGTACTTGAATAGCAAAATACATTTAGATATACCATTCCTAATTACGTATGATTGATGTTTAATTGTGAAGTCATGCACCTTGCATTTTGAGAAAAGTAAACATTAAATAGAAACTGAAGTTTTACTCAGAATCGTAAAAAAAAAAAAAAAACTAATTTCAAACTGCAACTCAGTTAAAGCGTCAGGTAGACGGGTCTCTTCAGGCCGATTCACATCGAGGTTAAAATGGGTCTCATTATGTTAACTTGTGTTAACTCTCTGTCAAAATTATTAAAGGCTCTTCACGGTTAATTAAGCACTTTTGAAATCAACGTTTGAAAAACGTCACTGTCTACAATGAGAAAGAAGCTCCATGTCATAACGTTGAAATAAAGGTGTTAGATAAATATTTGTGAATACTGAAATCATTTCTTTATTTAGATTTATGTTCTTTTTTATGCTCACAAGTGCAAAAATCATAACATGTATTAAAATGCTTACTTTTCTAAACATATCACAGTTTAACTTGACTAATGCATGAATAGAGTGATAAGTGCGATGGCAATGTTAATTTTATATGTGCCGGAAGAATATACAGTATGCATGCAAGTAGCTGTTTATCATGGCTTTCAAAACGGCTCAATTTAGCATAAACAGCTTATAACAGTAGCTGTGTTCCCAGTGGAGTTAAGAATGGTATGTCTGCAATAATGACAAAAACAACTTTATACCCAGCAGGTCATATCAAAAATCTGGAAAGGCTCGTGTATGTTTGTATTTATATAAAAATATATTTAAATACACATGAAGTAAAATAAAATCAAATTTTAAACGCCTATTGCATGCGTGTGAAATTATGAACTTATGTCTCAATAAAACATACAATGCCTACGAAAGTTGGTGTGAATGGATATAAATACAGAAAACATATATAGTTTCTTCATTCTAATTAGCTGTCACTATGTTACATTCTCAGATGAAAAGTTCAACTTTACGTCACGCTCAATTAAATGCGATTACACTGCTGTGAGACATACACATGAACTTACCGTTAAATCAAAGTTTGACGTAACGAGCTTCATGTCAAACTTTAATGTGAATCGGCCTTCGGTGGCGGTGGATGTGAAGAGGTATAGAAAATACAATTGTGGGAGAAACGGGAGTACCCAGAGAAAACCTACAAGCGAACTACATCTTTCGTGTTGAAGCTACTCCATTTCACCGTCGTCGAAAACGAGTGGCCTGACAACCACATTACAGTGACCACGCTTTAACTTAACGCTCTTTGTATATCGTTTAAAAAGGGAAAACCCTAATGACCCATACACGTTACATTTTCTGTGGCAGTTCTCCCTAATTTAAGAAATATTTAATATTAATATATGATTATTTTTGTTCATATTTTTATCATTATCAGTTCGTTATGAGGCCAAATAAAAATATCAATTTACATAAAATGTTTATTTAATTATGAAACCAGCCGCCTTGTCCCGTAAAAAATTACGAAAAATTGACACATTTTTATTAGTCGACTTTCCTGCTGCTTCCTGCATGTGTGCCGTAAGTGTGATAGCTAAAAATATCGAACCCTTCCATTCAGTTTCAACAAAATTGGCACACTCGTACACACACACACACATATATATATATATATATATATATATATATATATATAAAGCGTTTCGCTCTAATTTTGTTTTGTTCAGTACAATGGACAATCACTATCTCTTCTCAGTTAACTTTCTTATGTTAGGAGCGCAATGTTTCTTAATATTCTTAAATTTCGAAGTCAACATTTATGCAATATTTGCTTTTACAACATCAAAAACCGCGTTAGATTATGTTTATTAAAACATTCCCAAGACCATTCGTCTTGCTTGTGAACGACGATGGTAAAATGTTTTCTTATTAACCATCAAACACTTGCATGCATTTGAACTCTTAACAAACCTAGAGAGTTCAGGTCATTTATTGGCTACTATTACAGAAAATTCTAGTATCAGAATTCTGCTTCCATATTGGTTATGTGATTGGACGACCTATTATACTCTTAACATTATACGTTTTTAGCCTTGAAATCTGTAGTATTTTATATTTTTTTAAGGAGCACGAAAATCTACGAAGACAAAAATATAGTAGTTGTGACACCTTATTAAAAAGAATGTCGAGAAAAATAGTAATAATTTTCACGTAAATAATTGCTCTCTGTAGGATTAGTAAATATCACATGCTAGTCGTTGATCGCTGCCAATGAAATGGGAAAATTCACACGCTATTCAAACTTGATACATTTTTCTGTAAGAAGTGGGAAGCAATTTTTTGCAGTCTGAACCAAATTTCATAAGGCAAAGTAAACTGGAAATTGTTAAATCATAACCCGGTTTTCTGGAATAAAAACATATAAGATTCAAATTGTATTAGTATTTGTATTTCTTGACATTATAGTCTCCCTTGTACCGTGGCAATACGTGGGCTAAGTGAATGACTTATATTCTTGTGTGTGTCAAACAATTCGTTCTAAATTATTCGCTCTACAGCAGTGTTCAGTATCAAGCATTTTTAACCGTAAGTAGTGTCATATTTAAGTATATACTTGTGTGCCCAATTATTTACAAAGTTTTTTGCTATGCATAAAATTTAAAGAAGTAATGAAGAAAATTCTTTCAAGATGGTAGACGTGAATTAGGAAGTAGCACTTAATATACTGTTCCTGTTTCACCTTGCTTTAGCTACCTAGTATTTTCGTAGTAGTAGGCTATTTCCAAAATTTTGATGCACTTCGTATGACGAAAATAAAAAGAATAGTAAATAAACACAATACCGTAGAAAACATAAAAATCTAATTTAGTGCATATAAAACTCACTATTCTTCAGCTGTAACTTCAGGAAATATATGAAGGCTTAGTGTATAATTACAATAGCAAAGAAAAACCATAGAATATCTGTAATTGGCGCTTATTGTCGTAAGTAATAAATTTATTTATTTACACAGCTTAAGTTTTTAGATGTTGCCTCAAGGCTGGCAAGTGTAGTAAACAAACGAAAGAGTTGAAAGAGGATACATAATAGGAAAACGTTAAACAAGATCCTGATTTACCACAACAGAAAGCAAAACGGCAAAAAAAAAAAAAAAAAAAAAAAAAAAGAGATGGGATAAAGGGGCTGAGAAAAACGAACAATTTCTAAAGCACCCGTGAGCAAAGTATCGTTCAAAGGAAAAGGTACCTTTAGACTGAGAGAAGATTTCCTGCTGTAATTGATTACTAATTTCAAGTTAATTCGATACCTCGTGAAACTGAGTCAAACGACGAATAGTGAGTTAGTCATGTGCAACAAGATGGGCCTGGTTCGTTCCTAGTGTAAATCCATATCATTACTCTTATTTTAACCAAATAAACGCTATGGGGCATTGTCAAGAACCAACCGGTATGGGTCTATCGTGCTCTGATCACTCGTGTGTCAAGGAAGTCAGGTCCAAACCAGGGACATATTATATGAGAAGTTGGAATGACTAAATTTCGACATTTAGCTTGGAAGTGATATTGCTATCAACAACCAAGTAGATTATAACGTTTCCTTAACTAAGTAACAATGCATTTTGCTAACTCCTGTCTTCTGAAAGGAGTTGCATCATATTTTGGCAAAAGAATGCGACTTGTGAAAAACTATTTGCAAATAACAGTGTGAGGACATCTTTCTTAAGTTTAAAACGCACTGTTTTGAAGAAAAAAACTCTTTTGTATTGTGATAAATACGGAGTATAAATATTCCCTAATATTATTATTTTTTCCTTAACTTTTCTTCTATAATTATTTGTTATGTTATTTATTACATTTACTTAAGTTTAAGAAGCATGATTACCCAAATAATTTTTTTTATATAACGATGTGTTTCACAATTATCTAGTCTACTAGGAGTTATAAAATTAAATTGTTCTTATTCCCGTTTTGCTGAAATAAATAATTTTTTCAGTTTCAAAGTGTTCTTAAAATTTTAAAATAACACGAGAATTAAAACGCATGGATTATTCCGTAAGTCAAAAAATAAAATGAAAATTACACACTCAGCCCGCAATTAAAAATTTGTGACAATAGTTTCTAAAGATTCGCTTTATTTCTCAGTAATCCTTTTTATATTCAATAAATTGTAATATTGTATACAAAATGAAACAATCAAATACATTTATACAAAAATTATCTTTATTTTCATATCTTATCATGATTTTCCTTCTTTATTCACCAATGTCAAAAACAATATATTTAGAAAATTGTATAGTGTCATAAAATATGAAAACCAGTTGCCAAGAAAATATTTTGTAGAACTACAAAGAGTTTTTCTTGTAAAATCTGCAAAATTTGTAATATTATACATATGACAGCCTTGTATTAAAACTTACATTATTTAAAAGAGTACATTTTTTTTTTCTAGAAAATAAATGTGATTAATTAAAATAAATGTGATTAATTAATAATAGGTGGTAACTTAAAAAAAAATATTTCAAAATATAATTTACGAAAAAAAAAAGCCACACTATGCCAGCATGGGGACTAGCTAGAACCCATAAACCTTGAGTTATTAGCCCGCACTCTTAACCACAAGACCAATTTGACTTACGAACTTAGGTCTTATTTTTATAGAAAGAGCTGCAAGAGCCTAAAAAAAAATTATGCCATGTTATATGATTAAGAAACATGTATTTGTTTAATTTTAAGAGTTCTGTTGTTGAGTAGAGAGATTTGGACGGTTCTAAACTGATGCGTGCCAAATCGCGTGCCATATCACCGTAGAAGCTCAGCTGTCACAACACACGCCATACNGCCATACCCCACCCCCTCCCGCAAGAGCCCTCCCAGTAGCCACCTGCCTCAAGACACATGGCAGCAATTAATGCCTGCAGCGAAGACAGGCCGGAGCATACACGTGTCAAGGTTGCCTCGGACCCCCACCACCCTCCCCCCTCTAGCAAACCCTGTGAAACTTGGACACGCTGAAGAAAGGATCAGATAGTCTGGCGATTTTCGCCCACGTCAAAAACACGTGCTGAAGGGTAACATGTGCCGCAGAAACAGCTGACAGGGTTTGTCGGTGGCACCGCAGGTCACCCCATACCCCCTCCACCAACAAGAGTCGTGGCACATGTAGAAAATAGCCATTGTCCAGCACCTCCCACCTTCCCTTCCCCTAACAAGGGAAGACATGTGTAAAGTTCTAAGAGGGGATGGAAATAGTTTAAAAAGTCAAGTTGTGTGACAAGGGGGGATCAGTTGCATCAGTCGCGTCACCGAGAGAGGAAGTCTGTGCAGCAGTTAACCGAGGCTGGGGAGATCGGACCCTGGCCGAGTCCGTCAGTCGCATCAGTCAGTCCGTCAGTTGAATCGATCACTTACATGAGAGCAGTCGACCCCGTCAGTTAATCACATGCCGAGAGAAGAAGTCCGTCAGGTCACCGAGAGGCCAGAGCGGGGGGGTGTGGGGGTGTCAGACCCCGGCAGAGTTAGTCATGTTAATTACATAAATTACGTTAGTCAGTACTATCACGCGTCGGAAGGCGTTCGGTGGGGGCCCGCCGAAGCCCCAAGTCAGAATAGTCAGTTGAACCAGTGCATCAGTGTAACAGTCGGGTGAGTGATATCGCACACCGAGGTCGGGGTTCGGGCCCCAGCAGAGTCAACCAGAGACAGTGTTAAGGGGTCAGCCATATCGGGACAGACAACCAGTAATTTGCCGCACTGTGGGGTGCCAGGCGAGAGTCAGTTCGCAGAGTTCAGTCAGTTAGTGACACCCCGTCACCAGAAAGCTACGAGCGGCAGGTGGCACGGTCCTCGGAAGCGCCACACCAGGACGCGCATGGCGTCAGGCATTGGGAGTCGGATCGCGGACATCAGCCGAGTCAGTTACAACCCTACATCGAGAACGGGAGTCGAGTGGTGAGCTTCAATAAGGAGCGCCACGTTGAGAGGAAGCTGAATCCAGTACAGCCCGGCGCCGAGAAGGCGTATGCCAGGGTGGGGGCCCACGAGGGGTCCCTTGCCGGGACATGGGAGTCAGTCAGCCAACACCGAAGGAGGAAGCCAGCTGAGTGCAGCATGCCAATGAGAGCCAGTCCGAGGGCCTGTAACAGGGCCACTCAACTCACCAGACCTCAACTACTGCCAGAAAAACAACCCAGCAACAAATATAGACAAGTACCCATGTGGCCACTCAGGGACATGTCCTGTCACCTAGTGTCCTGCCAAGCTGTCGGAAACATAGCCAGAGCACCGTAATCAGCCCTTCAGGCCCAGAACTCGCAGGGTCAATAACCTATGAGTTAATTCTCGGCACACGGTGCCGAGGAAGTATGTGTACTTCCCGCAAAAGTGCTGGGAATGTGTGTATGCATTCCCGTCAAATAAACCTTTAAAACCAAGATGTGATGACATTATTATTCACCCTGTTCAACATTCAAGGCAACTTATAGTCTGTTTCTAGTAAAATTAACTCAGATCCTATGAACCAACCTGTATCAAACAGGTGGGGAATAGCATCAAGTTAAATTGGTGCCCAAAATGGAGCGTAGTTAAGTCTGTAGAGACCGAAACAAGAATCAGACTATACCCGGGAAAAGAAGTCTCACCCTTACCGAATTACCGAGCTAGTCAGGATGAATCAAAGACTTCGCGGAGTCTCACACCCCATGGCGCCCACTACAACATTAATCAGCCCACCATGAGTCAAAATTAAGAGGCCAACAAACTAGGAATTAACGAGGAAGAGAGGGAGGAGCAAGTTCGAGAGAGGATGGCGGGAGAAAAAAGAGAGTTTAGCGAGAAGCGGAGGCAGAGTGAGATAGCGAAGAAGTAGGTCGCTGTCGACTGGATGGTGGACAATAGTGAAAGTGGCGAGAATGGCGATAGCCGACGAGAGACGCGAGAGCATGTGCGGACGATAGTAGCGAGAGAGGAGACGAAGCGAGGTGCAGAAATTAGAGAGGCAAAAATTAGCGAGGAGCGGAAACAGGAGAAAACGAGAGGTAAATTTCACTGGACTGTAGAAAATGACATAAGATAGGTCAGATGGTCGGGTGAAAAACCGCGGCACCGGCCAATAAGAAAAAAAGTAGAAACCTGCAGTGGGTTACTAGGTCACCCGCCAAGTCGTCGGAAACATAGTCAGAGCACCGTAATTAGCCCTTCATGGCCAGAACTCGCAAAGGTCAATAACGTAGGAGTTAATTCTCGGCAGAAGGTGCCTAGGAAGTATGTGTAATTACCGCAAAAATGCCGGGAATTTGTGTATCAATTCCCGTCAAATAAACCTGTAAAACCAAGACGTGATGACGTTATTATTATTCACCCTGTTCAACATTCAAGGCACCATATAGTCTGTGTCTAGTAAAATTAACTCAGGTCCTATGAACCATCCTGTATCACACAGTTGAGGAATAGCGTCAAAACAACGAGGCCTTGAGAGCCGATTTAAGAGTTCTGTGTAGATAGGGAACAGTTAATGAGTAATACGGTAGCGTTTTATTGAAATAGTAATATTATTATTAATATTTGAGTTGTTTGAAATTTTTTACGTTATTCAAACGTGCAATACGTTTATTTTTACACACAACTACGCTTTATATCAACCATACTTTTTGCACACACCGTTATATACGGTTTTACGTTGTTGAGTATCCGCCATTTTCCTGAAGCTCGTGGATACGGACCAGTATAGTACAAACATCTCTTGAGGTCTGTTACAAACACGGCCCTTGTAGTTTTACAAACGAGTAGTTTTACAATATATATATTTATATTGTTACAAGCATTTGCAAAATTACAAACAATTTTTCAATAAAAATTACAAATTTTTTTTACGGTTTATGGCTACGCCCATTCTGCTACAAGCGATATGGCCAAAATTGTTCCACATATAGCTGAATTCGGCTACAGTTGACAATGCAGTGTCTACCATGAGTAGATCGCACATGATTCGGTCGTGCAATTGCAGTGTATTTATTACTAGCCCACAGTCACACAGAGCAAGTCTGGTGATAAACTGTTCCGCGAAAAGCATAATGCACGACTATATTTGATTGAAGTATAAGCTGCTATAGACCATTCATGGTTACTTCCAACTTTCCTGAAGCCCTGCTAATGTTATACTTTCAAGATATTCCTTAGCCTCATGCACACAAATCTAGAAAACTACACAGTTTGATAATATTAGGCATTATATCTATTTCATATTAGGCGTTATTAACATGCCTCTTTCTTTTATATTCCTATTATTTAT
Organism: Clitarchus hookeri; assembly: GCA_002778355.1. Classification (NCBI taxonomy): domain Eukaryota; kingdom Metazoa; phylum Arthropoda; class Insecta; order Phasmatodea; family Phasmatidae; genus Clitarchus; species Clitarchus hookeri. Next base: position 138,376 of record NQII01000290.1, on the reverse strand, counting down.
CATTAAGATATTACAATTTATAAATAAAATGTAATTAAAAATCCAATTGAACCAAAAATACTTATATTTTAACAGAAGAATAAAGCCCTCGTGATACGTGACATATTTATAATACCGCCAAACACGTTAAACATGGCGCGATTTTAAAAGGTTTTATTCAAACAGAGTGAAGCTTTGCGAATAGACTGTAACAAATTACGGTGTGAATATTGCAGGTCTGTACTTACGTGCCCTAAAAAAATATCGGGAAGTCACTTGTTTTAAGAGCCACGCAAAGAGAGGTGAAAGACGAAGAGAGAGAAAGGTAGAGAATGTTCACGGTTTTTTTTTGTACGCCGTAAGCATTAAGGAGTGCTTGGCGAGGCGGGTCGGCCTGAGCCCCAGTGTTCCGGAGGTCTGGCGAGTATCGATAGTGGCGGTGTATCGATGAGCTTGGTATCGACAGGCACTTGTTATGTCGTCTGGGAAATGGACTCAGGCCACCCCCAAGACCGGTCGAGGGAAGAAAGGGGGAATGGGAGAGTATCGTGAAAAAGGGGCGGGGACAGGGAGTGTCGGCAGGAACCACCTCTTTTTACTCCCGCGGTAAAAATTCGCCCCTCGTAATTTTATCCTCCTGGGCATGTATAGTCCACTCACGGTTACTTCCATTTTTTTTCTGAAGCCCTGCTGAAGTTCTACTTTCATGATATTCCTTCGCCTCGTGCAAGCAAAGTTAAAGTCTTGGGCATTACACCAGAGGGACTACGCACCGAATTCGTGCTCAGTCAGTGTAATCATATTTTGCATTAGAACTATTTCTTACTAGGCATTACCAACATACCTATTTTTTCTCTAATTTTACTCGCATTAATTACAAATAAAATATTACAATTTTTAGATAGAATAAAAGTAAAAATTCACTTTAACTAAAATATAATATACTTTAATGTGAACAGATGTAAAAATATGTACATATGCAGAAGACAGCCAAATACGTAATACACGGGGTGATTTTTCAAATGTTACATTAAAAAAGTGTGAATAAACCGCGAATAGACTATAGCTATGGAGCCTCAGGCTGTTCAATTCCCCTCGGGGACTGGATGGTAAAAGTCTCCGGTCACCCGACACTTTCCTACGCGAGCCACTTCCGAGGGGAGTTGGAAGGGGAGGGTTAGGGGTGGCGTTCTTGCATCAACACGACCCACGAGGTAATTTCAACCCCTGCAGAGAGGACTTCGGGAGTGGCCGGGACCGCACATACACGGCGTGCTTAATGCCTCGCGTGAAACCAGTTGGCGAGAGTAATTAAAGTGTAGTGCGCCTCCCCCCCCCTTTTCTAGTCAGCATCCAACGCCATTCTTCTTCTTCCCGCGGCGTGAGACTCTCCAAAAGTTCCGCACTAATTAGGAGATCCTCCGTTACTTTCGAGCGGGAGGAGCGAGTGTGACGCCATGTTTGAAAGTAAACCAATAAAAAGGTGTGTGATTATTAAAACGCATTCGCTCGCCTGAAATTGTGTTCGACGTCACTGGGAGGTAAAAAAAAAAAGCTTAAGTCAACAGGTGATACAGCACAGTGTTTGTGACAAAAATGTTTCTTATATGATGATGCGTCAATCACTAATGAGTAATGACGTACTCACGTGCATGCAGGCTGCCTGTGATGACATTTTTATGTATTGCAGAAATATAGTAAAAACATTTCGACGCATATTTTTTAAAAGTAATATATCTGCTTACGTTAAGTAAGATACGTTCGCAATAAATATCCCTGATGCGTGGATGTGCGCAGGTTTCTATATTCACGTATGGAACTTTCTACTTAAATGTTACGGCGGAATAAGATACTAAGATTAATTCGTTACAAAACTCCGTGAAAATTGTTATTCAAAGCTACTCATTAACCACAACTGCGTTCAAACTACCCGAATCACAAACTTAACACATCTTAGAAGTTAATTTTTTTAATATGCAACACATGCTAACGCACAGTGGGTTATGAAAAATAAGCTCTTAACTGTGAAGTTTAGCACTTTAAGACATAAGTAGTATGTATATAGGGAGCAGGGCATAACGGATTCCTGAGAAGGCACCTTGACCCATGACCTTGACCTTGACTCCACGCCCGTGCCCCTGAAACAAAAAATAATCCCAAAAAATTGCAGAAAAATTATAAAATCCCAAAAAAATTATAAACATTAAAAAACAAAATTTTTAAAAAATTAAATATGTATATCTAGGAGGTACGGGGTTCGATAAAATGCGGGTCGACTAAGCTCCCGATATGACCCACACTCGCCAGGTTGGCCTGTGTCCATCTCGTCAGCCATGTTAGATGTTGATGGCTTTGACCTAGACCTTCAACCTTGACCTTGGCTAAACTAGAAGACAAAAAATTCTAAAAAAATCCTAAAACATTTCAAACAAATTCCCAAAAAACCCACGACACATGACACATGACCAATGACTCATAACACATGACCCAAAAAATTCTAAACATTTATAAAAAATAAATAAATAAAAAATTTCAATAGTTCACAAAAAATTTAAAATTATTATTAATAAATTTATATAAAGAAATTACATTTCCAGAGGTTTCCTCAGTGCCACGTCCAGAAAAAGACACACTCCACCAGTGTTTCTCATTGGTTAAATAGTCGACAGGCCTCCACTCCCTCACCTTTGCTCATTCTGTCGAATTCACTCCACCCACCATATTCATTTCTTCGTTTGCCATTTGTTTACGTTTTCATCACCTAGGAAATGATAGTGTATTAATTATCGATTTCGCCGCCAGAGGAGCAGTCGATTAAGCCACCAGGTTGATTGTTGTCGACCTTGCCCTTGACCCCAATGACATAGAACTCGAAAAATCGAGAAAAATCACAGTCAAAACAATTGACTATTACTAGCTGGTCACAACAAGTACCCATACCGACTAACCGTACAAGCCAACGACTGACTCCACCTAAGACTAACTCCACCCAAGACTGGTTCCCGGCGAGATTGACTGAGCGGAAGACTAGCTCCTGACGGGACCAGTTCCTGCAAAACTGAACAAAACAACCGACAAGACCAACCTGCCATACTACCCACCTATACAAACGACAATGGTTAATCACGAAAAAAAAGTCTCTAATAAGAGTCTTGTAGCTATCCTCTTCGCAGAAAACCATCTCAGAATCTTCGCAAAACATTTATACCAGAGCTGGCCATACCAAAGGCCCATGCTAACTTACCAAGCAACTAGTTACGAAACATTCCTCAAACATTTCCCCTCATTTCATTCGTTCACCATATAGAACTCAGACACGAGTAAGGCATAATAATTCAAATCGAACTATAGCCCTGCTACTGCATGCACTCACATAAATTTGATCTAAATAAGACTCTCAATTGATTGTTTACAACAATGAATTAATAAGTCTTTCAGAGACGCAGAAGGGACTATATAAAAAAATTAAACACACATTACTACGTATATATAACATTTTATTTATTTGCTTAGTGTATACATTTTATGTTTCTAATTATTTTGAACATTCCATCTTTACATTTATCAGATGTTTGCAGATCATGGATAGTAACCAACAGTCTCATCTAATGCAACCCCGATCCTTCAGTTCATAAATGATTAAAGAAATTTCAACAATGCGTGAGCGATCTCCGTGTTTTTGCTGGTCAATCAAATATCTGAGTCTATCAACAAGTTCATTCGGGTCTTCAGGAAATATGTAACGAACGTTCTTGACGCATAATGCCTNAAATATCTGAGTCTATCAACAAGTTCATTCGGGTCTTCAGGAAATATGTAACGAACGTTCTTGACGCATAATGCCTACTTCGCACCACTTGTCGAAGGAAACTCGTTGGTGAAATGTGTGGGATCGTCGAGAGAATCATAATTCTTCACATCAGATACTTCATAAAAACTGTCACCATTGTCATTATCATAAATTCTGTTTTCATGACCTCCTCACTTCTTGTTTCTTCCACAATATTATATTTGCTTTTCTTTGTAGCAGGAGTTGTATGCTCATCAGTATTTAGAGCCGACCACCATTTATTTTGAAGTTCGTCGACTTTATGTGAACATCTTGCAAGTGTACATTCTGTGCAAACCGACTCTACTGCACTCATTCCGTCTTTAGCATTAACTATGTCGGCTGTCGAATCGGTACCCTTCGATGCAGCAAGAGGTATTGCCGGCAACACTCGGTGACTCCCAGTAGACGAATCCTTGCAGGTCTCGTTATGTTCTTNAAATATCTGAGTCTATCAACAAGTTCATTCGGGTCTTCAGGAAATATGTAACGAACGTTCTTGACGCATAATGCCTTCTTCGCACCACTTGTCGAAGGAAACTCGTTGGTGAAATGTGTGGGATCGTCGAGAGAATCATAATTATTCACATCAGATACTTCATAAAAACTGTCACCATTGTCATTATCATCAATGCTGTTTTCATGACCGTCTTCACTTCTTGTTTCTTCCACAATATTATATTTGCTTTTCTTTGTAGCAGGAGTTGTATGCTCATCAGTATTTAGAGCCGACTACCATTTATTTTGAATTTTGAAGTTCGTCGACTTTATGTGAACATCTTGCAAGTGTAAATTCTGCGCAAACCGACTCTACTGCACTCATTCCGTCTTGAGCATTAACTGTCTCGTCTTAATCGGCTGTCAAATCGGTACCCATAAATGCAGCAAGAGGTATTGCCGGCAACACTCGGTGACTCCCAGTAGACGAATCCTTGCAGGTCTCGTTATGTTCTTTNATGCAGCAAGAGGTATTGCCGGCAACACTCGGTGACTCCCAGTAGACGAATCCTTGCAGGTCTCGTTATGTTCTTTCAATGTATCGGCTTGCATAAACTGCATGTGGTCGTTGTCGTAATGCTTCATCATGCGATTTCTCACGTCGTCTGCAAACATTTTATGTAGCCTATTAACATGATGTAACGAAGTCATCACACGCCATTTCTCAGTGGACGAAAAAACACTACATTTATCAGCCTAGATGTGTTTTTTTTTAAGTTTTCACATCGAGTTAACTGCCTAGGACAGTTTTTGCCCCTAAAAATCACACGAGACAGGTTCTTCAAACAGTCACTCTTCTCATGTCGCCGTGCATGGCAAATTTTACTGAAGGACTTGGCACAGTAACAGCATTGTTTTCCATGTAATTTGTGGGCAGTCATTGTGGGTATGCATGCAGTCGTACACAACATACTCGATTTCACATTGCCAGTGGCTTACATCGTCTTCAAGCTTACATGAATTTATACACTTTACTTCTGCAGACTGACTCCTGCATTCTGACTCCCCTCCTTATCAGGACTCCAGCAGACTGACTCCCACTCCTTCTCAGGACTTTTGCCGACTGACTCCCACTCCTTCTCAGGACTCTTGCCGACTGACTCTTGCCGACTAACTCTTGCCGACCTACTCTTGCCGACTAACTCTTGCTGACTGACTCCTACAGACAGACTCGTGCCAAAATATTAATGATTTGCTGGTTTAAAAATAACTAATGTATGAAACATGAATATATTCATTTATATATGCAGATAATTCATCGCGTTCATTAAAAATGTCTGGTATTTGTCATTTTTCATATGGCGCATGGTTGATGCTGTTTAACAAGCTATTGCCATACGAATTCTCGAGCTGAACGAACAATCGTTGGATAACTGACCATCGATGCCACTCACTCGTGAGCAAGACCATGATAGTCAATGTAGCACCATCCGATCGGGACTCGAACCGGCGACACACACACTCGCCAACATATTCGATTCCCAGAAGTAAGTCACCCCTTTGCGATGCATTTCGCAAAACGTTTCACGAAACGTTCATCCAGTGTACGAACTTACCCTCTCGAATCACTTAATGAAACACATTGAGAATTAACCATCTGATTGGAGGAACATTTCAGGTACTGCACTTTTAAAGAGACAGCATTATTCTCCCACAAAGGCTTCTGCCAAACAATTCAATTTAAAAATGTTGGGGCACTCTGAGAAAACCCAAATACTCGTTGGCCCCCAGAAGAAAACATGCAGGTAGTATCATATATATTATTTTAATATAATTGTAGGTGTAAACACATATATACCGAAATACATTTTTTAAAAATTATTCTATAACTAATTATGTATATTCCTATCTTATTTTTGCATATATATATATATTAGTACCAATAGTTTCCATTCACGAGACTCGAGTCTTATATAGGTAACTTTTTATGTTACATTATTTGTGAATTAAGTATAAATTTGAAATGAATTTATTCTGCAATGCATTTGTAACATAATGGTTTTGAATTTTGAAAATCGGACCTTTAGTTTAATAGTTATGAATATTTGAAGTTTCGAGGTGGGTGACAATCTCAAAATAATGTACGCCGGGCTGGCAACTCTCTAGTAATACAGACGGCGCCCACGAATGTATGGGACAATTTTTCTCCTTCCCGTTTTAATGCAAATGTGTGCTAAGGTGCATTTCTATTTTTAGATTACCTAAATGGTTATGGACTTAGTAATTTTCCGTCGTTATCTTACAGTTTAGGTTTCTGTTATTAACTTGTAATTAATATATAACATGATCGTTAGCGTATTATAATTTACTTAGCTCTGTGTCGATAGAGAAGACATATCATATAATATTTAGAATGCAACAGCGTGTTTATAGGTATTATCCTAGGAAGATTTACCATGAAATTTTGCCTATTATTGTTGATTTAGATAAAGAAGATAATTCATGGTGGGTTAAAGTATTGAGTGTAGAAGAGAGTTACGTACTTTTCTCTTTCTTGTATTGTTTAAGACTTAAAGGTATAACTGCTAAAGCTGGTAGTGAACTTTTGAAATTTTGTTTCTTCAGGATAGCTCATAATGCAAAAGATCCGACATTTACGGATTTGTCTGAAGTGGGACCGCGAGGATATATGTTCCTGTACATGAAGGTGTTGCTAATTGCTAATCAGAATGCCTTAATTAGCATGTATTCTACACCCGTACTGTTTCCTCGGAAGAAGATTAAGTTTGAGATTGACGATCAAATGTGGCTTTATCGCAAGTTGTTTGGCATTTCTGGAAATATGCATGTAATCAGATATTTTGGAAATGATGTTTAATCCAAAATTAATTAATACATAGTTTTTACAAGACTATTCACATGCATAATTTCAATAGTACCAACCAACTTGCGATAAAGCCACATTTAATCGCCAATCTCAAACTTAAACTTCTTCGAGAAAATATCACGTGTGTAGAGTAAATACTAATTACAGCAGTCTGATTAGCAACACCTCCATGTACAGGAATGGTTTTTCAGCATATTATATCGCGCGGTTCCACTTCAGAGAAATCCGCAAATGTCGGATCTTTTGCATTATGAGCTATCCTGAAGAAACAAAATTCCAAAAGTGCACTACTAGCTTTAGCGGTTATACCTTAAAGACCAAGCGATACAAGAAAGAGATAAGTATATAACTATGTTCTACACTCAACACTTCAACGCACCATAAATTATCTTCTTTATCTACATCAACATTAACAGGCAAAATATTGCGATACTCCTTCCTAGGATAATACTTCGTAACACGGTGTTTCCTTCGAAGCATTATGTTATGTGTCTTCTCTAAGGACATGGAGCAAAGTGAATTACAATAACCTTATGCTCATTTTATATAATACACTTAAATAAAAAAAAACATCTACAGTGAGACTACTACGGAAAAATCACTAAGTCCATAACCTTGAAAACCTAACATCCGGTCGGAGCAATGTTCTAAAAATATTAATGCACAGAGAGGAAGATGATCCCATAATACTAACATTCAGGGATTATCGTCCCTATTATAAAAATATAAACGCATCTTAGCGCATTCTTGCATTAAAAACGGAAGGAGAAAAATTGTCCCATACATTCACGGCGCCACCTGTAATACTAGGGCGGCGCCAGAACGGCTTCCATTTCTTTGAGGTTATGTCACCCACGTCGAAACTTCAAAAATGCATAACTATTAAACTAATGGACTCATTTTCAAAATTCAAACACCATTATGTTACAAATGCATGCATAATATATTTATAACAAATTTATAACTTATATAACAAATTAATGTAACTTCAAAAGTTACCTATAAGAGAACTCGAGTCTCGCGAATGGGATATTCTAATAATAGATATTACATCATAACAGTCGGTCCTTGTCTTCACCTTTTCAATCCTGGTGCAGGGATTTGGGGCTAACTGATATTCCCCCCTTTCCCACTGTATAAAACATTCTGTAAATATGTTTGTTGTATCTTTATATGTATATGCATACATGTGTATATGCGTGTGTGGGATATATGTAGGTGATATGTTGGATGTATTTCCTACGGAAGCTTTCAAACCATTCGCTATTATTTTCATAAGGTTTTTTGCAGGTAGACTATATTAATATTTCAGAAGTTAATTATAACACAGAAATTTTAAAACAATTCATGGACGCCTGGTTCGGATAGTAAAATATTATTACAACAAATAACTAAAGACATAAGTAGAGGGATTATGGGAACTTTGGTACATCTGTACCTGGGATCGGAGCATCAGAGCTGTTCGTGCTGTCATTCTGGTCGGCAGGCGGCCATAATGAATCCAGGTAACCTTGACCTTGATCTTCGACATTGACCATGTTGACCTTTGACATGACTTCGGTGATCTTTGACATTGAAACCCAAAAAAGTCCAACATTATTTTTATTAAATATATATTTTACGAATTAATAAAAAAGTATTTAACATTTATAATTATAATTTTATTATTAAAAAATATTCGTTAAAATTTATTTAAAAAAATTGTACAATTCCAGAGGTTCCAAAAACCCTCCTTCCATACACATTCCACCATATTGGTAGGTGCAGTCTACCATCTTGGTAGGCATCATAGCCACCATCCACCTTTTGTTCGGTGCAGTCCGCAATCTCGGTAGGTGCAGTCCACCATCTTGGTTGGTGTCACAGCCACCATCCGCCATCGTGGTAGGTGCAACCATCCGCCATTTTGGTCGGTACAGTCCGCCATATTGGTAGGTACAGCCGTACATCATCTTGGTCGGTGCAGTCCGCCATCTTGGTAAGCATTACAGTCACTGTCCGCCATTTTACTTTTTTTCGTTTCTTTTTTTTTTACATTACTGGAGTTTGTCTCTCACCTTCGTTCTACCGCCATCTCGGTTTGTTTCGAGTTTTTCATTTGTTTTACATTGCTGGTGCAGTCCCCAGCACTGCGCCCAGCAGATGACTGACCGCTTCCACTCCCTTCTTCCAATATATGTAATTGACCAATTGCCCCAGCCCTGATTCTCATTGGCTAATTGCCTACCCTCTTCCAATTTATTTAATTGCTCTGCCAATGTTTTTCATTGGCTAATTACTAGGGTGTTTTCGGAAACCTTTGTTACGACCAATCGGCGGCCTACTTTAATCGCGAGGTTGGACTATTTTTTCCCCTTAAAAACTCTTTATAAGACGCATCTCGAGCCGCCTCGGGAAATAAGTTATTTTTCCACCTCTTAGAAATGTAAGCATATTGTCCGAGCAGCCATAAAATCCTTTCGACCATTTTGGAATTTGGAAGGGTCAGCTCGCTTAGTTCCTTGGACAAACGGGACGAGCTACTGTACCTGCTGAAATAATTTCTCCTGGTCTACGCACCTTACAAAATTTCGACCGTATTCAAGTATTTGCCGGCCTACCTGCAGCAGCACGNTAATTTCTCCTGGTCTACGCACCTTACAAAATTTCGACCGTATTCAAGTATTTGCCGGCCTACCTGCAGCAGCACGAAGACATACGGGACTGTCTTCCGTGCAATGAGTGTTTCAAGGTCTGCACCACCTCGGTTCCCTACATGCCACATCGCAGGGGTTGGTGCAAGTCCCACCGAGCAGCGTTCGCGACTTCTGCGCCCGTGGAAGACGACGTCCCAGTGCAAGCTACCTACTCGCAAGTTGTACCTGTGGACGATGCTCCCCTTCAAGAAATTTACCGGCAAGCAATACCCGGTGAGGAAACCAACCCAGAACACACGTGCCCGATGTGTATGGACCTCGATGAAGTTTTAAATGACTTTGTAAAAAATTTGTAAAACTCAGTGTGTGCATGGTAAATTAAAATTTTTTATCTTACGAAAATAGTATGAAATGTTTTGCAACATCCAAGGTATTCGCTCGTTCGACTCATACACCATCAAGAAGATTGCCATCTCGTACAGTGACAAAGACGAGTAAACCAAAGTTTTCAATTTTTTACCACAGTGTCCATGGAAGCACCTCGACCGCACCACACAACAGACGTATCGCCTACAGACGTACGAAACGCACGGACTAAGGTGGGACGAGGGAAATATTCCGTACGAGGAAATTCCGACAGTGCTGGGCTCTGCCATAATTCCGTATCACCCGGTGTATGTGCTTGGAAGACGCCAAGAGTCGGCGATTCGCAATACGTGCCCCATCGGAACGAACATTGTAGACCTTCACAAGCAATGCCGCTGCCCGCTGTTTCGACAGGTCGTCGAGACATACGCCACAAGACATCACAAGTACAAGAATCAAATACATTTCTGTGCTCCGTGCAACTTTGAAACCCTAAGACTGCAGAGTTATGATAACCCATAATAAATTTAGAAAAAAAAAAAAAAAAACGAGGAATTGATGGTACATTAAAAAAATACTATGTTTGTAATGCCCTCCCAGACCCAGAGAAGAAACACGTGTAAGAAAAGTATTCCCTGTATTATGCAGAAGAAGAAGAATATTGTGATGAGTGTGCATAAATAAATGTTTTCAAAAAATAAAGATACATTTTTATTTTATCTAGAGTTATGTCCTTCTAAAGTAAGTTAAAAAAAACTGTTGGCAAAGAAAACAATTGTATAAATCATTTTTGCTTAAACAAAAATAATAGAATCTTCAATGAGACTCTAGCCATCACTAAAATAATGTATGATTTATTCTACCTGTATGAACATATTTATTTAAATAAATTAATTATTAGAGGTAAAACACTTTTCAAATGAAGGAGGCCTCGAAAATTATCTCTAGATGTGCCGTGTAGCTGCTGCAGAGACTGCTGGAGTTAAGGTTGGCACCGCATGCAGTATTCACGAGTTGTCAGCCGTGAGTTGGACTGTGCCCTTCCTGCTGAACATGCAGCGGCCGGCCGGGCCACCTGGGAACGGAGGCGGGCAGCTCACTCGCCTACAGCGGTGGCTTCTCGCTAGCTACGATACATTTATTATTCCAACAGAGATCGATTGCTTATTCATTTATAATGAAAAACTTTAATACATCGAAAAAAGGATTCACGAATGCGTATTTATTTTATCATACAAACTTTGATACGACGAAAAAAAAAGAAACACACTTTTGTTTGTCTTTGGCCCATTCGAAAATACACACAAGGTCAGACTGACAGGGTCCAGGTTCGACACTTAAGAAAAGTATACACGTTACCCTACTGATGAAGAGAATATACACATTACCATACTGATTTATGAAAAACAGACATAACATACTGATGGGGACAAACAGAACATAGTGTAAAAAAATTTATACCCGTTACCATATTGATTTGTAAAAAAAAGACAAAAATTAAAAAAAAATTTAACTCCCGTCACATACATTTCAAACACCTTTATAACAAAATTATAGCCAGCGCACAGGGAAAATATGATGTATATAAGTCTCTGCACGGTCCATTCATTACCAGCTTCACGTTAGTTAACAAGTCTTGGAATAATTCGCATGCGAAACATAACTTGTAGAATAAATATTTATTATGTCGATCACATAAAATGTGAAACAAGAAACAGTAAACAAATTTTTTTAATGTTCTCATTAGTACACAAAAAAAACATGCATACACTAAGTTAAGCATATATATGTGTATGAAACGCTTCATAGTTTTACTCCAAGTTCCAAAAAATTTTAATTTTTATCTTTGTTGACAAAATGCATCTCTGTTGCTTACAATATATTGCTAATTCCTTTATTTTTCATTTATTGAAAGCTATTTTATAGAAAGTGGTGAGGCATTTTCCCAGAGAATTTGATACTGTTCCACCAAGCATGATCGACGGGTCTGTATTTATGTATTTCACTTTTCCCTCCTTTTTTAAGTTCTTTGATACGTGTGGAAAGGTTTCTGCCAGTTTCCTTTATGTATATACAGCCACGTTCACAAGGTATCTGGTGGACACAGTCAGGCAAATTACAAACCCAAGACATTACACTCGCAATAAAACGTGACGTGCTAGGAACTAATTTAATCAGTTCTCTATCAACTTAGCATAACCTACATGCAACCGTGAGCTAACTGCACGATGGCAGCACGGGCAAAAGGACGCAGTTTTACACAACATTGCGTGGTGCGAGCCAACTGGGTAGTTTTGAAACGGCGGAAGACATTAATTTTTTTCTATTGTATTGTTTGTATTCAATGATTCTAGCGTTGACCTTGATGACCGTGAGAACATTATTTACTCGATACTGTGCCAGTCACCACACTATGTGTCTCAGAATTCAAGCACACGTCCTATACACAGAGACCTAGAAATTACGTGAGTTCATATGACGTCTAGGCTAAACTCGAGAGTTGTGTGTATGTCCCAGGCGCTATCACTTGTTCATTGGCAGGTACATCCATGACGGGCACTTAATCTTGTGAATTAGGTTGTACGTAATTCGCCCGGTCTCTTACTGCGTGTTTATTACTGGTTCGCAGTCTTCCAGAGTGCGCCAGTAAACGATTGGTCCAATCACGACTGTGACCACAGAAACAAGTACTTTAAGTCTATCCTAGTGCCGCTTGTATTCTCAAAATCCCCGGGTCTCTAAATATACCTCATTTTCCGCCACATAGTGGACACTTATGTGGTTTAAGTAATGAATAATTTTAATTAAAAATCCTGAGAACCTGTTACAGACATGTCTTATTCTACCTTAATAATGTGCTGAACAGTCATGCTGAAAATGAGAATGGCAAGCTCATCCAATTCCTTATCGCCTCTAGGCCTAAAGAACAGGACAACTGGCTGTATTTAAAGGTATCACAGAAGTGTTTGCAGATATCCATGCTTTTAAATTGTGTTCAAAAATTTTCAGACGTATTTACTATTTTCGTAAGGAGATCGCTGATCTTCAGAAACAAGAAATTTCACCGGTTCAATGGACTGCAGGCGAGACTCTGCAAATCTCTTTGCCCTTTATCAATTTCATTAGCAAACGATTATGTGCCCTTTTGTGGAAGATTTATTATTGGCTTTAGTCCTCAAACTCTATGAATAAAATGAAGTTTCCCGACTGACTGAATGACTGACAGATTCACTCATTAACGCACCCACAAAGAAAGGATTTTTTAGAAATAAGATCTTTAAGAGGGTGAAAAGGGTATAATGTGTTTTCGAGGGGTCCTCGATACCTCAGTGACCAAATGAGATTTCGTAGTGATCTTTGATTAAAAAGACTACCTATGGAAATTACAAAAAATTATTTTTTTTTAAATTCAACTACTATGAGAGTAAAAACGAGGGTTAAAATGTGTTTTACAGGGCTTCTGGATAGTTTACTAACCGGATGAGATACCGTGATGCCTTAAGCTTCAAAAGTTGCCTATACAAATACTTTCAAAATTAAGTGCAGGATTTGTAAAGTTCTACCCCAAGAGAGTGAAAATGGGTAAAATGTGTTTTCGAGGATTCTTTACAGATTATTATCCTGATAACATATAGCAATGCTCTTTGTTTTAAAATAATACCCATGTAAATGATAAAAACACTTTAAAACTAAGTGAAGTTGTTTTTATATTTTAATTATACTCCTAAGAGGTTGAAAAGGGGTAAAATATGTTTTTGAAGACTCCCCAAAAGCTTATTAAACCAGATAAAATAATGTTATTTCAAAATGTTGGCAATATAAATACTTCAACATTAATTCCAAGATTTTCCATCTGCAAAGAGGAATAACTGTTTATATATATATATATATATATATATATATATATATATATGCGGGATCCAGTGGAATACAAAATAAACATAAATTAAATAGCATAAATTAAAAATATAAAACTGTATAAACAAAAAAATTAACACATAAAAGTTTGAAATAAAGCTTGTCACTAAATGGTTTAACGGTTCTTTCCAGTCACAATTAATACGTTCCAGCATAGTTGATTATAAAAGCGAATTTCTAACATGCTGAAGGCAGTTCACACGCGATTTAGGAGGGTGACTTATTATGAATGAAATAAATTTCCAGGGTGAAATCGCACGCTGCTAGTGAAATGCGGTGCTCATTTGCAAGCAACGCGCACAAGCCCCTCATCTGAGCACGCTCGCGGAACGGGATCGTAGGTAATATGTAATGGCGAAGAGCCAAGAGTAATGCTCTCTCTTCAATTTCTCCTCCACGCGACGAAAACCCTTGGCAAGCATCGAAATGAAAATGCGCCAAAAACCTCTCCTTGTGCAAATTTTTTTTATGCCCCGGGGCAGAGCCGATATCGTTATCAGGGCTGAAGCTGTGGACTGAAGAGGTATTGACATGCAAGTGGATTCTGGAGGGTTCCAATATCGCTGCAGTGCGCGTATTTTTGTCTCTGCGAAATTGCCACTCGAGATTTATGGAGATACTCTATCTTGGTATGAAATTTTTATCACCGCACTTACGCCGCTTTTATTTAAATAAATAAAATTTTGAAACTTATAGGATGGCGTTACTTATTAAATTAGCGTTTTCATAACGTTTTTTTTTTCATTTAAAACCAAATTGAATTTGCTTTCCCCTTGTCTTAAAAAAGAGCATGATGAAATTTGAATCTCGTTTCCATAAGAACTGTTTTGGTACGATTGCAGATCCGTTCACATAGTAATCCTGAGTAGTTACAGGAAGCACGAGTCAAGATGCGAGATGGAGGACGTTTGAAATAAGTTACAAAATAAATATAATATTCACATAAATGATTACAAAACAAGAAACTAGGAATAGTTCAACAAGTTATTGGTCTGAAAAGAGTAATTAAAATGAAATTACATAAATATAGATAAATTAATGTTTAAAGCATTTTAAATTTTAAAAAAATATTAATATTTATTTTGTAGGGATATAAATCAATATTTTTTCTTTAGATAAATAAGACATATGCAACATGAAGAGTATAACTAAACTTCTTCAACTCGGCACATAGAGTTACCATATGCTGATTACCACTCATCCAAAAGTTTTATGAAATATACTTTTAAAATTATAATTTTCTTTTAATTTAATTCGTACATGTTGAGTAAGGTACAAATTATTATGCTAGTCGTTTCTAATTTGAAAATGATAACGACGACTTTGATATCTTCCATTTATTCTCAGTACAAATAATGTATATAATTTTTTATTCATTACATTTTTACACCTACACCTCGCATAAGTGGTAGGGCAGTATTATCTTCCCCTCCCATAAATTTAACTTTTATTATACATTTTAGATTTACATATAATAGGAGCTAAGACGTATTATGTTAGACATGTAGTTTTTAAATGTCTTTGTTCGCTTGCAGAATTCTTGATAAAAAGTTGTCCGCGGCCGCGATAGTGGGGTAGGAGGAATATGCATTGGCGTAAGCAAAAACAATTTTTGAAAATTTAGTGTTATTTATTTAGGCACTCGTAAGAGCATTAGTGCTCTGATTATTATTTTACCTGTATTGTACGTGCCTTGGTTGTAATAAACGCAAGTTTGTTTCCAGCACGACTACGTGTTTAAGTTCTGGGAATAAACCAATTACATACGTATTATAGCCGCAGGCACGCAAGCTAAATAAAGTACAATTTTTTAATGTTTGTTCGAAAGTACATGTTGCACTTCACATTTCGGCGCCCCTCTCCTATTCCGCCTATTTGAATGCTAGGATGCTTGTATTTAAGTAGTATCTACACCGAGACGACTTAACAATCATAGCATTTTTGATTAGTTTCATATCCTATAACTCTTCTGGGTTTAGAGTGTATTTTGCGGCAAAACATAGTGTTTGCGTGTTCCTAGGCAAATGTAATTTCGGCAAGTTTTGTGTGTACAAGATATACTCTCTATCTCTCTCTCTCTCACCCCCTCTTTCTATATAGGTGTGTGTGTGTGTGTGTGTGTGTGTAGTGAGTTTTAATCAATTTTCAGAACAGAAGATTACAGGCTTTTGCTGCTGGCCATTGTCAGGCTGTTTGTCTTGGGTTCCAGGCTGGAGCAGCGTATTTTTGGTTTCTTGAACCGACGTTTCGCCGTACGTTGCAGCAGGCATCGTCAGTGGTCTCGAACAGGACTGAAAGCCAGAGTAGCTGGAGGAGGCTCTTGTTTAGCTGGCTAATGAACACTTTGCCTGTGATTTGATGTTGAGACATTTTCAGAGCTCCAATAAATGTCAGTGTAGACGTAGTTCTTCAAAACGTTTTAAACGGAAAAGAAAGAAATACTTTCATTTAACTTAAAATACACTGCCAGACAGAGAAAATTCAACACCATAAAAAAATATGAATCTGCACGCACATATATTCAAACAGGTGCGGAACTAATAATTTAATATTCCAATACAGGCAAGTCTCTAGTGGCCTAAAATAACAGGATGATCAGTTAGTGATGGCATTTACACGTTAAGCTATATATTGTTAAACCCGGCGTGACATCGCTTCAATGAGTCTCAGAACAATGTCGTGTGGTATCGTGGACCATGTGTTACTAATCCGAGTTCACGGTTCATTTTCATTTCGTGGGGGCTGGAGGGCATTCAACCAACATTCAACTGTGCCACACAGATTTTAAGTGGTGAGATATTGGGAGATCGGGCCGGCCAAGGAAGCTTCTGCACACCTTGCAAAGCACTTAGGCTGTATGTGGCCGGGCTCTGTTCTGTTGAAAACGTACGTTTGGGATGCCCTGTAGATATGATAATGCCACTAGCCGTTGTTCTTCATAAGCATAGCGGAATGCAGTTAATAATGTGTACTAGAGGTGAGCGGCTGTTGGTGTTTATAGCACCCCAAACCACGACCCCAAGTTGACGAGCTGTGTNTAATCCGAGTTCACGGTTCATTTTCATTTCGTGGGGGCTGGAGGGCATTCAACCAACATTCAACTGTGCCACACAGATTTTCAGTGGTGAGAGATTGGGAGATCGGGCCAGCCAAGGAAGCTTCTGCACACCTTGCAAAGCACTTAGGCTGTATGTGGCCGGGCTCTGTTCTGTTGAAAACGTACGTTTGGGATGCCCTGTAGATATGATAATGCCACTAGCCGTTGTTCTTCATAAGCATAGCGGAATGCAGTTGATAATGTGTACTAGAGGTGAGCGGCTGTTGGTGTTTATAGCACCCCAAACCACGACCCCAAGTTGACGAGCTGTGTGACACTCCTCAACGACAAAGGAATCCACACGAAGGCGAGCACGTATTGTCACACGGCAATCATCATTGGTGAGACAGAAACGAGATCCGTCACTGAAGGTGACACTGTTCCATTCTGCACCCCACGCAGCTCTGGTGCGACGCCATTCTAAGCGATGAAGACGATGGCTCGCTCTTAAGGGCAGCCTCCGTAATGGCCTGCTGAACAACAAACCTGCTTCAGTCAATCGGCGCGACACTGTCCCTATTGATATCGGAGCTGCCAAACCACGCTGTACACTTCGCAAAATGTCGCTAGTCGTGAATTGCGGGTTTGCTGCGGTCTGGCGTCTGATGCGACGATCTGTGTGCTTTGGTGTCCATCTCCGCGCTCCGGTCTCACTACGGCGATGCACATTCCCTTCCTGGGGTCACTGCTTCTAAAAGCGACCGACATTTGTGCCAGTACGCGTTGTGTTTCTTACGGAACATTCCACAAGAGCCAACCGGCAGTATGAAAACCTACGCCGAAACCTATCGTGAACTCATCCTTTAGACGTAATTGCGTACGAAGGGCATCTTAAGGTGGCTGCCTGGTTGAAGGAATTTTGCACGTCTGAGGCCTAAAAGCGTGGGAGCGCTAAGGGGGCCGAGGCATGCGCATCAACTCTCTCATCGCCTCTACGCGCAAAGCACTGAACTGGCGTGCAGTCTTGCCGTCTGTAACGCACCTCTATAAAACTTTCAGCTGAGACCCTACCGTTTTATGACGTAATAATAAAAATGAAGGTTTCGTTCACGTCCTTATTCCTTTTTTAATGTTTTGTACTAAAACGTTTGCGAATAATTTACCCATAAGTAAGATCATTGGTCGTTGTGCTTCGCAGTGTGCCGTACATACCAAAAATTACCTACTCGTGCGCCATGTACACAATTGTGTACATTGTGTTTGAATGGGTTAATGTTATGTTAATCGTAGAATTAAGTTGACCAGCGTTCTTTTGAATGTTAAATAATTACATTGAGATGTTTCGAACGCCCTTAAATGTTCGTTTTGCACTAGCCGCGGTGTATAAAGAACTGCGGGAAGAGAGAAGAGAAAATGGGATGAAAACGTGTGTGTGTGTGTGTGTGTGTGTGTATATATACAAAGAAAAGGAAAAAGGGAACGGGTGGAGAAATCGCCAGCAGAGGTTGTGTGCGTGGGGCGAAAGGCAGGCAGGAAAGGCTATAAAAATCAAGCATCGGGTTACCATCACTGCCACCACTGAGAGGGCGATATTTGGCGCTGCGATCGCTACCTTGCTGGGTGTCGCGAGCACACTCGCAGCCCGTGATGGACGCCCTCTCTCGGCGAGGGAAAGAATGCGCATCCGAGACAACGTGAGCGCGTAATTACCCCCCAACCCGGCGTGCCAGACGCACGGCGCCGCGCCCCACGCCGCCATTACTCACGCTGCTAGAGCTTCAAGACGCCTCCGCCGCCACTGGCGCTGCGTCCCCACATTTTCGGCAAACACACCGCCTGTATGCGGCACTACAAGGCCAAATTTAATTTCAAGATATAAAATATTATTTGATAAAGGCTGTTTGTGGTAAAGTGAACACTTTTAAAGTCAACATGTCGCTGCCTCTATCTGCATACATTTTGATGGGCACACTGGCTATCATGCGCCCAGTAAAGTTGGCAACGACGGAGGGGAAATAGTTCCGTGTGTTAACGTTACATTAAAAGTACTAAGTAAACATCTGTGAATATTGAAATATTTTCTTTTACTTTCTGTTTTTTTTATTTATGTATAAGTATCAGAATACGATATTTGTAAAATATTGGATTTTCGTATAATTTCATAGTTGCCATTGACCGATGCATGAACAAAGTGATCAGGTCCATGGGAATGTTAATTTTACATATGGTGGAAGAATACACAGTGTGGATAGAAGTAAAGGCAGGGCTTTCAAAAGTGCTCAGTTTACCGTGATAGGAAATGAAATGGGTATAAGGGGAGACCCAGTAAGATTTTTTAAACTCCTGAAGGTCACGAATGGCAACAAGAAAGCATTGCGACGGGCCCTTCCACGACGGCGATATATGCATTCCCGCGAAGCTGAATTCCTCGAAAATTATATTTGTAAGAGTAGGGTATCATTACACGCGATTTAAGTAAATGAACCCAACTATAAATGTCACTTTGTACTTTACTTATTTTACTTAAGGGCGTTGGCCACGGGAAAATACGTTTTTTTATGTTTTTAAAACATACTGTTTAACTTGTAGACATTATCTGTGACTAACGTTTCCTCAGATAAAATGTCTTTAGATCGCATGGTTTTTGCAAAATGATATGTCAAAGTCATAATTGTACTGTTGTAGAAAGCTACATACAATGAAAAACTCCTCACATACACAAATTAGATCATTCGCACTGAAAGAAGATGCCAAGGGCTACTTAAAGACGTCTATAAAATATGCAAGGAAATGTTTTTGCAATTCTAGAAAATTGCTGAAAATAAGGAAATTCTTTGATTTTAATTTTTGGCTGCCTCTAAATTTTTAAGAAATATCTTTTAATAAACATACCTTAAAATGAATTAAGACAGAATCTTTCAGATGCCCTTTTTAAATTTTCTGCAAATAGTTCGGTTGATTTTATTTGTATATTACAAAAACTGTAAAATTTTGAGTTTGACAGGTCATTTTGCAAAACCACATAGTCTAAAAATATTTTATCTGAGTATAAGGCAGCCACAGATAACGCCTACACGTTGAACAATATATGGTTGAAATATAAAATATAGCATTTTTCTGTATCCAACGCCCTTAAGGTAACTGCGCAGGGAAGCCCTAAAAATTGTTTAAAAAAATTTTCACTAATTTTTTTTTCTTTGAATTTATATTTAATAGGGTAAAAGTAAAAAATGATGACCGTACAGACACAAACACACACACTGGAAAAAAGTTGTATTCCCAAAACATTTATTCACTGAGAGACGCGTATGCACCGCGAAAGCACTGATTTTGAAACAATATTTTACTCGGGAACCTACTTAATAAGGCAAAACCCGCACAGTCTCCATTAGTAGATAAAAGTTTTTATTTGGGTTCAGGAAATCAGGTAGCTCACACTACGACAGACTTGACTTTAAAGTTGAACTCTAAATTCACTACTAGAAACGAAATTGAAACTCAGGCTGTTTCTAGAAACTCTAGTTGTCCTTATGCATACAAACTGGAATTCAACACTCCAAAATTAAATAATAATAATAAAAAAACCATTCGCTGAAAGAAAATTAAGTTATTAATAAAAATTCCCTAGCCTCGATATGCCGTTCCAAATGGACAATTTGTTTATTATATGTCGACTAAAAGCAAATTGTCAAGATAAAATTTAAGATTTTAGAATTATGTTAGAAAAAAATTGTTTAGAAATAGTAGCTTGAAATCAACCCCGGTCACCTAGTATCCAATCCCCCACTTAAACGCAGGAATGAATCAGAAGGAAACATTTTTATAATAATTTTTACAAACATTTGCCTTAAAAAGGTTTTTAAAATATTTTTGAAGTGCTTAAAATATTGTTTATTTCTGAAGAAAAAAAATTGATGAATGTAATAGTGAAATTTGCTTCGGGTAGCAGTCATTTAAAGTTGTCATATTAACAGGATTTGTGTCTCTGAGATTAGGGATTATATTCTTCAAACTCAGGGAATTTAAAATTATGTCAGTTAGGCACAGATTTTCTGCAGATTATATATTGTATCATGTGAATGATAGGTTGGTGTTTACTGAACAACTTTTATTTTAACACACGCATGCTCTTGAATTTTCGCAAGTGGTAATTTTGCCGGACGATGCTGCTGGTCCGCGGGTATCTTAAATTACACACAGTAATGGTCGAAGCCAAAGTATGAGTCTCCACCATATAGGTCATTCTTTGCATTTGGATCAAGACCCTCGCCAACTGAAAATAGCTGCCAACACCAAACAGTTGTCCTAGGTGGAATTTCAACATTCAAGACATCAGCCTTCTCTCCCTTCAGGGTCACCCCAGCCATGCGATTCCTATCTCGTTTCCTCATATTTTGTATTATCACATAATCATAGTTCCTTTGTGCACACTCGGTGGAAGCTATAACACAAATTGGAGCTTTACTCAATGGTCGAAACTCAGAAGAGGCATTTAAGCGACTTCTGAGCTTCTGGTCAATTCCTTTATATGGAGAGCCACCATCCGCTGTTTGTCTCACCATAGACTCCAGAATATCGAAGCAAATACCTTTCCAGCATCCAGGCCGTCCAGTAAAGCTTCCAACCTAGGGATAGAAACCTTTGAACCTTGAGGAATTCTAATTTCCTTGGAAACACCTTCTCTACTGGGCAGTACTATGGCCTTATTCTTCAGCATTGCTGGATAGGAGTGAGAAAATCCAGGGATTCATATGTCCTGTTCATGAAGAGACCCATCCTGTGAACTTCCGCCACCAAAGACAAATTCACATACCTGGTCACCTCGGGTAGATAAAACTCCTCTCCACGAAACATTCGGAGCTCTTCTTCAGACCGGCATGCATGCCTGCTAGGTGGAGCAGGTATAGCTATTTATATTTTACTGGACGAGCTTTTTGCTCATTTATGTCGGAACCTGCCTATTGAGAAGACACTGTTACACCTATGGCATTTGAAGACTAGTCCTTGCATACTTAAACAACTAAACCAAACTACCAAGACACCTGTTCCGAAGCCAGAATACAGGGGTTTGTAATATAACCATAGGCTTATCTTGGTGAAAAATTCAGCACCATGAAAGAACCATCAAAACTGTAAGAAATTGATTGCAAAAATTAATAATGCCATTACAAACTATGGCAGTTTCAGAGAAATGCAGTACCATTACTGGCAAAAAAAAAACACGTATGTTGTAAAGCCTCAGTGAGTTGCAATAAGAGTTGCTACACACAGTGGTATTGAATCAAACAGGCCTTGGAAAAATTCAAGGGAAATCACTTGCCAGGCTGTACACAGTTCATTGGAATTGCTGCTGGATCAGAATTATGGACTAGTTGCCGAGTGACCGTCTCTCAGAATTCAATAGGTGAAATATCGGGCGGGCTTGTGGGCCAGGGAAGAAACGGTACCTGCCTCGCTTCGAAAACGGCCTGGCAATTTCTGGCAACTCGTGGTCTAGAATTATCTTGTTGGCATATTGCTCAAGAATTGCGATGAAGGTAGGGTATGACTTCATCCTTCACAACTTCCCTGATGTAATGTTTTCTGTTCAAAGTGCCCACAATTCGTAGAAGCCGATATCGCCTGCAACACCCTATTGCTCCCGAAAATCATCACCCCCATAGTTCGTGCAGCATGGTGTTGGACAATGCATTCTGGAAGATGGAATTCACCTTGATATCTTCGAAAGCGTTTGCGGCTATAGTGGTAATTCAAGATGTAGCAAGACACGTTCAAAAACATGAAATGTTGCACACTCTGCTCGCCAGTGGAAGTTTTCGTGAGCTCATTGTAGCTTGATGTGTCGATGGTTCAGGCTCAATGGAATCCTACACAAAGGAAAAGGCACATAAACGTGGAAGCAGACAATTTCAGACCTGTCGCAGATTTTCAATGTTCTGCTAACACTCGAGAAGAAGCCAAACAGTCCGTTACTGACATGTGAATGATCTGTCATCCTGTGGCGTCGTTACATTTCGTGGTCCAGTTACAGATTTAAATTTGTCCTGTTATTTTCAGTCCACTACTTCCACACTTGCATCACTTTGATGGCATTATGCCCATTTGAGCAGAAATTTCGCGGTATGAAAATCCTCCTTCATGCAAGCCAACCATTCGGCACTGTTTAAACACAGTGATGTTCCTAAAATTTGCCCTTTTATGTCGATGAGGCATACTGGCTCCAATAGGAACGTTTAAAGCTCACTGACGATGAACAACTATACTTGTCTAGACCCTCAACAGTCCTCTATTTATACACTTGTACACATCAATTCAGAGGGAGTTGCTGCATCTAGGCATGCATAATCTTTCTCATATCATAACAGTTTGCAAATCATATCCTACTTTCCATTTCCTGTGAGTTTCGTTTAATTTGCGTGCTTCCTTCGTGGTGTTATATTTTCAGAAACATGGATGAGCGTTAATATTTCAGGTATTTATCCTGTATTGAAATGAATAAAGTAAATGCTTACAGAACTATAGCGGTATTTCCGAAATCAGCAAGAAACCAATAAATCAATATCGTGAATAATATATCTATTCATAAATTTCGAGCGCGCCGTGACACAAATTGAATTGTCACGGGCGTTAAACACAGGTGTCGTAGCTGAGCGGGGAATGCCCTCTCGTCCGAAGCAATAACACGCCAACGCAGCGCCTCTACACTGATTACACTACCTACCAACCTTCCTCTTGCCACCCCCGGCCGAACCTCCTAGGGAGTTGCGTGGCAATAAAGACACGCCCTTCAGTTCCGCCCGCCTCAGCGCGCAACCCTTGTTCACCTAGGCGAGCAGGGAGCGGCGACACACACACACACACGCGCGCACTCTCTCTCACGTCGTCGTGAAGGGCAGGCGAGAGAGAAATTGAATTCCGTGACAACGGCGGAAGGTGGCACCCAGGTATAAGGGAGTCAGGTGCGTGTAGCACCAATCCCCTCACTCCCACATCCGTCTATGGCTCGGACACCCTTCGAGGAGACGTCGATGGGGTTGGTGCAGGGTTGCCAACAACTTTGTGTAACATTTTCGTATTCAGATTGGATAGTTTCTATGCCGATCATAAAATTTTCGTACACATAAGGCGCTATTAACGTTTTAATAAATCTCGATAAAAATATAAATCTACGCTGTTATATTTATGTTCAGGATAGAAGACATAAAACACTATCCTTCCTCACGAAAACATATAGTTTCCACACAAATACTTTTTATTAAATATATTAAATATTGAACGTTTAACTTATTATAAATCTTTACTTCAGAGAATATATAATGGAAAACCGCCCAAGTGAAGTTACCTGTGTTTGATAATTTCCATCCTTTAGTGCATGGACCGTACAGTCGTGAATATTCTGTACATCTCCCCATTTACATTACAATTTCCCTACACATACAGAAATTTCCATATAGTTGGCAACACTGGGTTGGTGTCTGGCACGCGCGGAGGAAGTCGGGTGGGGGAGAGACAAGAACTGATGGATTCAACTGTGAGTTACGTGACAGACAACTCACGTAAATCCAATGTTTCATAAATACAAGGATGATTCAAAAAGTAAAGTTTCAAGAGCTCTCATGGACACACATTATTCAACGTGTAGATATACTGATACACATTACCTCTCAATATAGTCACCATGCTTGTACAGACATTTGTTACAGCAGTATACGGAAGTATCGATGCCAAAATAGAACAAAATATGTGTCCGACCAGAAGCACCGTGACAATTCCCCCATGCCCGTCTCGAAGTGAGTAGTTTTGAAAGTCCTCTTATTTGGAATAATAATCAATAAAAAATATTTTGTTTTAGCCATAGACCTTGACATACGAGTGCGGTGGAATCTACACAATGTGTTTATTACTTATATGGCAATATTCATTTGAAAAGGTGGTTAAAGGATAAAAAATGGCTGTAATAAAACGTAACTATGGCCTCAAAAGTGCTCACTTTACCCTGAACAGCCTGCAGGGCGTTTTCGTGCAGCAACAACATACCTGTTGCAAGAAGTCCTGTCCGTTTTCTGCGAATTACCTCCATTAGCCGCCCCATTGTGCGGCGGCCACTGGCAGCACTGACTGTCGCTTCCCTGGTGAGTAAATCAACCTGAAACACGGTCTTGGTGGTCCCAAAAGATCGTCGCCATAATTTTCTTCGCACATTGAGCTGTTCTGAATTTCTTGGAAAGTGAGGACGATGTCTGTTTCCATGACATGAATGCTTGTTTCGTCTCCAGTGTTACACGATGCAGCCACGTTTCATCCCCTGTAACAATACGGTGCAGGAACACTGAAAGTATACGAGAGGCATACCTATTGTAGTGGCTTTGTGATCTTACGTCAATTTCCTTGGCTCCAGCGTGAACACGTCTTTCGGTAGCCGAGTTGCTCATAAACGATATCGTGCACATTGCCCACTGAGATGTTGAGTTTCTTAGCAATATTGCTTAGGGGATTGCGGCTGTCGCCCTGATCCAGACCTTCAGTACGACACGCATTATCTGTGGTGGACGTGCTTGGTCAACCATATCGTTGCTCATCTTGCAGATCTGTCCAGCCCTTGTCAAATTATGTGCACCGAACCCACACCTATTTCCGTGAAATGACATTAGCAGCGTACACCTCAACAACTTAACAACGAGTCTTTTAGACGCAGAAACCTTATCACACTACGCACTTCCACGTTTGACTATGTTTGCGATAGCGCAGCCATATTACAACTGATATTGCAAGGGTCCGACGCAAAATATGCGGCATCTAACGGCTGTGTGACAAAGTTGTGGACTTCTGCTGCGGCCTGGCAGAAAATTCAAACAAGAGAAGGCATATTGTACTGGTGAGAGCTTTTGTTACCTTACTGTTTGATTCAGCCTAGTACTTATATCTTTAAAACAACAAGCCCCTGATGAATTCAACCATATGCCAAATTATAACAGAATTTAAATTAATTTACGTGAAGAAGGGTTATTAATTATTTGACCAATACTTTAAGATAAAATTAATTTTGTTAATATATTTAATTATAAACAACCTCTAAATGCAAAAAAAAATTATTTTATCATTTATGAAATCGACATAAAATTACGTATATAATAAAAAATACTGAATTTCTGAGTTGCGAGAAATATGGCATTCGCTACACGTACTTAAAAAAAACAGCAAGGCTTCCAGTAAGCCCCGCGGGTGTAAAGGATAAAGATGTATTAAAAAAAATAACCTTATCGTATGAGTCACTTCCTTCGTGAAGTTAGGGATTTTTTTTCCTGGCTACTTCCTCCTCCTTCTCCATAACTCTATCGATCTTCGGTCGACGTCGCACTCATTTCACGTATTCAAAAGGATTGCTAGGAACTAAAGTTGTAGTTAATTAACTGTTAAGTAAACAGTTTTCAAAATTTTTATATTCTATATATTCAATAATGTATTCTAACGCAGCATTTCAAAATTAACTTTTTCACTAGCGTAGTCACTAGTAGCCATGAGTAGATCAAGAGATAATGTTTAATTGTTAAAAATATGTCCTTATTGCGACAATTATATACAAATTCTGAAAAACGTGCTTAGTTACTTTTGATGTCGAATGTATATTCATCTATTATTAATATTCGCAAATGAATCAAGATATACTGAGAAATTATTAGCAATATGCGGTTATTACAGCAATTTTCACCCTAATATACACAAAACGAAAATAAATGGATTTTTTTGCTGCTATTTTAAACATTACACTTTCAAAAATACATTTATAGAACTTTTTTTTCAGTTCACTACCAACATTATTAAAATAAGAGCAGTTTCTTCAGCCGGTATTTACGATGCTAGGCATACAGCCAATGGAATTAATTTTTTTTTTCCAAGGCTAATTTTAAAAGAGCTATTCAAAACTTGGTCCACCGATACAATAATAGTCACGATCATCTTTGTTGTGAATGTCTCACTCGCACAGGCGAGCAAAGGTTACTAATTGATACACTGCAGTGATTTAGCCGTATGTATAAGTTAGTTACGTTTTCTCGTATGGTGGATTTCGGAAAGCCACCCAGGTTTGATCCACAAATTTTGCTGTCGTTTGCCGTGTCTGTTAATCTCAGTTAAGCGCGTAGTTTCGACAAGTCTGGCCGAGCTCCGGGGCCAATAACTAGAGAGCTCGCGAACTAACCCGTATACTTGCCGCCAAGTTGGTAATCCTTGCGATCTGAGTCCTCAATTAGGGCAAGTCCCGCGGTAAGCTTTCTGTAATGAAGGGAACAATGTTATCGGCTTTATATCGTTAGCGTGGACGCAGCCGACCGGATCGAAATGTATACGTGCGGATTATAGTTAAAATAATTCACTAGTACACTCACTGTCTTTTGCAATAGACGCCACGGCCCACACTTCCATGGTAATCAATACTCTCCACTATATATTCAATTAAATTTTGAACTAAGAGTTGGATAAAATAACTAAATATTAAATAACAAGTTTACCTGTTAATGAAATAGCTTATTTTGCGCTTCTTTCAAAGTTAAATGTAGTGTTTAGAAAATACTGCAGCTACTTAGAAACCAGGACTCTTGCTTCAATACTGCGTACAGATTACTGTGATATAAAGTAGGCACTCGCATAACTTTGTTATGTATCTGGATATTTTTATGTATCTACTTGCGATTATATCGTGCTACTTATACAACTTATCTCGTCCATTAAAAAGTTAATATCCTAAGTGTTCGCACAGCAACACAAGGAAGATGGAAATACTGCTGATTTTCATTGTTTTCTTAATTATTATTCCTTCTTAGCTTCTATTTGGTTTTTTACAGGTTTAATAAAAAAATTTCTCTGTTAAATTTGAACTTAGGCGTAGTTGCTACAAGCTTCCACTTTTCTAGTATTACTATATTTATTCATATGTACATAATACAGCATAGTGATGATATACTTTGTTTAATTTCAATAATTTTTGTGGAATGCAAAGTTATAGACTAAACATTGAAAATAAAATAACACTATACCATTTATAATTGCTTCTCAAAAAATTTTTGTGCGAGGAATAAATTCAAGCTGACCTGAATAAAAGTTTTTAGGAAATTTATTTGAAGCGGCTGAAATAATATTTCTTAGGGCCGTAAACTGACGTGTAAGACTGGAATACATAAGAAATGATATCATAAAACACGGAATGGATATTTTTAATATTAATGACAAAATAAAACAAATCAAAGTCAACTGAAGAATACACTTGAAAATAATGGAAACAATGGAAAATAATACAAACGTTGGCTTACAAGTACAAACGGACAAGATGGAGAAATCTAAGTATAACTACCAACATTTAGGCCTAATACTTCTATGCCGTAACTAAGCAGAAATGCCGTAGTCTTTATTGGGAAAAAGGATATAAAGAGGTCCTTCTCCTTCAAATAAAGAGTGATACACACGATATGTCTCTTCGGTATAGCAGCAGCCTGATTAAGACTTAGTTCAAATTTTCAAGAAAGTAGGCGCTTGGTTACGTTCCGCGCACACACTTTGCAGAGGAAAATTCAGAGCCCCGGTTATCGAATACACATTTTTGCTAGGGAATTTACACTATTTCATCAATTATTCAATATTTTGTTTATGCTTCATTCAATCGACGTTCTTGCTTGGGTATACGGTTTAAAGCCACCAATTGTCTTTCACTAATTCGGATTTCATGTGAACAGTACTACTAGCGTATAATTATGCCCTAACTTAAGCTTTGATGAAATTGCAGCCATCTACTAACTCTTTAGGTTGTGAGGTGATTCTAAATGTTAATGAGCAATCATGTGTATTTAAGATTATGATGGTATCACTTTGCGATTTCTTTGGCAAAATTATTGAATAATGACATGCTTATTATTTCACTTCATGTTAGAACACTTAAATCTATTTTATTCCATACCGAAGCCAGTTAGTACTGTACATTGGCCTATATGTTTGCATCGTATACCATGTCTGTCATTGTTCGTGTCGGCATCAGCTTCATACTTTGTTTTGACCGCTTTAGTTCAAGTGGAATTGTTATATACATTATTAGCAGCCAGCGTGGATTTAGAGCATTATTACATTGGACGGTAGTTTATCACTTCAACTAAATAAGCCTGGAACGGATTATTGATAAGACGCGTTAAGAATTTACAACGAATATATCGATTTGTTAAAGCTGTAAGCATCTGAGGTAATTAGATCAATATATGTAATTTTTACCCTTCGGTTTTTTTTCTAATATGGCGCTTATTTTGTAAGTAGCGAGAGAGTTACGGACCTTTTGAGAAGCGACCAAATTCTTAGCCCTTCTCTCAAAGTTGTCGAGTCGTCCGAAAATACATAGCCCATGATTTTTTCGTCTTTTATTTTCTCCAGACGTTTCTTGTTTTTCACTGTTAATCACTGGAGAAATACGCGAGAATTTTGATTTTTTATTGTTGCTCTTCCTTACAAGTGCTATGGTTCGCGATAAAATAGCAAAACGGATTGGCCCAGGGATGACACATGCTGGGTGACTTTCATCGTTAAATATTTTTCATCCTCAGCGCTGAAGAACTTGTTTAACCACAGCATTTATTTCGAGGCATGGGAGACCTCGGGTGTCTCCATCAAGGGCGGCATACTCATATCCCCGCCTGCAAGGATTACCTAGTTAATAACACAAACCGAGCTGACAGTTCCTGCAACTGAGGTGGAACGACTCAACGTTGCCTTCAGATCCTTGAAAGATGATAACTACCCAGTTCCCTCCTTCATCCACTTGATTATAGAGATATTTCACTTATAAACTGGGTAGAGTGGAAATATACCTGCAAAGTTAAAACAAATACTATATATCAATATAGGCCTATTTAAAAATTGTGACGCATTCTGCATCCCTATATTTTATTCATTAGAACACACGCTCTGGCGAAGCTCGAAGGCGGACGACCGCAATAAGGATTAAGGGTTTTGTGGACGTGCTGGAAGAGTGACGCCAGGAGCCTCGCAGCTGCAATGGCATGCTACCAAAGGTTTCTGCATGTGCAACTGTTCCTGCACGTGCAGACGACATCCGGAGACAACGGAAGGCACCAGGGCGCGGACACAGCTGCATTTTGCAGCTGCCCAAGGGACACCGAGATCCCACCACCAGCGGCGTCTGTCCCGGGCTTGTACCGCAATAAACCATGAGAGCTTTTAGCGGACGTGCGTGCAGAACGGGACAATAAACTTCCAGGCCAGAACCAAGGGACGACGCCAGGCCGGCTGCGGACCACACGAGCAGCGGCCACGTGTTTTATGACCCAGGGGGACGACAAGCACCCCGGACCACGTGCAGAGACGGGGGAAGTTGAATATGGTGATGGATGCTACAAAACCACGTGAAGGGGGGAGCAACAGATCAGTCAGTTGAGAGACGTCGAGGCAGTCAGTCGGGGGACCTGAAGCGAGGCGTCCAGGTCGGAGCCGGACGAAGCCAGTGCGATGAACGAGTCAGTCAGTCAGTCAGTCGCGGTTCGAGCAGTCAGTCAGTCAGTCAGTCGGAGTCAGTCGAGGATCGAGAATGCATCACGACATCGACCTCAGTCAGAGGCCGTCAAGCGGGACGTGCAGCGGGAAGAATCCGAGAAAAGTCAGTCAGACTTCGTCAAACGCAGAGTACTGCGTGGACCCGAGAAAGAGGAACTTCGAGGCCAGGCGCCGAGACGCCCACCCAGTGCGAGAGCAGTTCCAAGTCGCCAGCCGAGGGAAGACAGCGCAGCAGTGTCAGATAAGTAGTTCTACACCAAGTGTGAAGAATCTTCCCCCCCCCCCCACGACGCCAATCGCGGCGTCAAACCATACGTAGCCTACATAGAAAAAGGGGAGGGGAGTTTGTCTCGTGAGTTCATGTACCAGTTAACCTGTTCAAGCAACAATAAAACTCGATTATGTGAACTCACAAATAAAGTGTAATTTATTAGTAAATTGGACCTAGAGACAACAGTGTCGACGTATTCCTACGCCCTATCACTGAGGGCTAGCATCAAGTGCTGGCGCCTCACGCCGCAGAGCAGATTCAATACCTACTTCCAAACTTCAGCATTTGGCAGGTATCAATTTTTGGCGCCCAACTAAGGGGCACGCTGAAGTCTGTATAGATGGAAGCAAGGACAAGCTAAATTACCCGGGATAAAGGGGACCTTGCTCCGACCAAGCAGCTAGCACATTTACGACTTCGAGGGGGTCATAAAATAAAAATAAAAATACAATTATCCCATGTGGCGCCCAGTTACCGACAGTATAACCGAAAAAGGGAGCGAGTCAATAAACCGGACGAGGAAAGGGCAGGTGCAAGCGTGCGCGGAGTTTAGGAGGAAGGCAGAGAGGAATAGAAACCCCCAGTAGGTTACTAGGTCACCAGGCGGTGAACTGTAACGAGCCAGCCAGGCTAAACACAGACATCAGGGAGGCTATGACAAAACACCCTGTAGCGTCCAGCAATATTACTTTAAGGAGTTCAAATTAACGAGGGAGAAATTAGCGAACGGGAGAGGAAATGCGGAGGATATGCCAGGCGCTGGCAGAAGGATGTATTAGCGAATAAAGGAAGGTCAATTTCACTGGATGGTGAAAAAGGACGAGGTGTCAGGCAGTCAGGTAATTACCGTGCTGACGAACGACGAGAAAAACGAGGGAGAAATTAGCGAATGGGAGCGGAAATGTGGAGCAGATGCCAGTAGCGGGCAGGAGGACGTATTAGCGAAGATAGGTCTCTTTCACTGGATTGTGAAAAGGATGTGGGTTCAGGCAGACAGGTAATTACCGTGCCGACGAACGACGAGAAAAACGAAGCATAAATTAGCGAACGGGAGCGGAAACGTGGAGCGGATGCCAGTAGCGGGCAGGAGGACATATTAGCGAAGATAGGTCTCTGTCACTGGATGGTGAAAAGGACGTAGGTTCAGGCGGACAGGTAAACTACCGCGCCGACAAACTACAGTAACCGGAGCGCCGGTGAAAGATAAAATAGGAAAAAGTAAGTACTAATTCCCTGGATGGGGAATAGTGACACTTTCCGAACAAATATACCGGTATTTCCGCCCGCCATAAGACCACTCGGAAGAGCGGCAGAGAAAGGGCAGGATAAATAGTTCACTGTATGGTACAGATACTGCGAGATAAGGGTAAAAGCAAGCTGCCAAATAAACCCAGTAAGATCGCGCAGTCGGTGCCCGAAGATAAACAAACCCGGGAGAGCGCACGGGAGTTTAAAAAGCGACTTCAGCGCCGCGAAACCTAGTGCGCATGGGAATACCCATGCGAAGCGGACGACGAGAAGTGTGACGGAACACGAACGAAGGATGAAGAAGGCAGAAGCTTTGCGCGCACGGGAATAACCGGGTGAAGCGGACAAGCCAAGAGAAACGCGAGAAGAAACGGCCGCGGAGAAAATGAAGAAGGAAGAAAGTGGACTGCATCGGCAAAGAGTCGAACCCAGACAACTTCAGCGAGACGAGGCGGTACCATGCAGACCCAACCAATCGGCGGGACGAGACAGCAGCCCGCGGACGTCAACTGAACAAGAGATGGAAGGGAAGGAACTTTCCCCCTCCCCCCAGCAGGCGATCTCTATCCAGCCAGCCGTAAGTAAACAACCGACGGGACTTATCCAGGCCCCGTCTATTCCAGGGGCCGTGAAGTCGGTCAGCACCAGGGAAAGTGTCAACCACACTACACCCCCCCTCTTCATAGAGAAACAAAGGCGAGACCGCGCAGAAGAAGATATTTTGTTTACCGAGTGCAAAGTGACCGATTAGTTTCATTCATTTCAAAACCGCAAGTGCGAAGTGTGGAGAGGCCTTTAGCCAACTGATCAAGTCAATGTTGTAGTGTAATTATGTGTGCAAACATGCACAGTGAAAACCTCGAAAATCCGCAACAAAAGTGGCAGCGCATCTGTCTCATTGTACCCGAGCTAAATTCATCAGTAGCACTGTTTGCCAGTTACTGATTGTTTGCACTTGTGTGTCCCCAATTAATAGATGTTCACCGATGTTTGTATTTTGTTTACTATTTGTTTACCACTGTAAAGCATTGTTTACGAGTAGTGTTTACCAGTTTTCTCACTAGGTTGGAGAGTTGTTTACTGATGTTTACTTGTGTTTACCATTGATAAGTTATGTGTAGAAAATGGGGGAATGTTAAAGTTATATATACAAGAATGTTTAGAAAAAAAAGTTACAGGTTTTGTGCGAAATAACCTCAATAATTTTTAATTACCGAAGTTTGGTTAAGTTCCTAAGAATTAATTTTCATATACCTGTTACTGGAGGTATATAGTATGTAAAGTGTTACGGGAAAAAGCTGCCTACTAAATATAGTGTAGAGAACCATATGTAAGTTATTTAATTTCTTAATTGTCATGGCTTATGACGTTGACTGAATTTTATAATACGTTTTTGTTGTATGAGTGGACCGCTGGTGACGAGTATACTTCGCGAAACGATGATGAGGGCGAGAATCATGGTTTTTAATCAGTTGTTTTCATATTTTGTTACGTTCTACTACAGAAAAAGTCCGTAGGTCAGTAAGCATCGCTTGAAAAACGAGTAAGAATTAGTAATTTTTAATCTACGAGGTTAAAGGCCCGGGAGTGGCCGAAGTTCCGGCCAATGGCTAGGCTCCCACCGCACACAAGATGGCTGAGTGGGAGTGTGGGACGCGAGAAGCGTGGTGATTACAGGTAGTGTGTCTGGAAAATTAAATGTTTTATTTCAATGGCGCGAGTTGGGTAGAACGAAAGGTTATGTAATGTAAAAGGTCCGAGATAACTGAAATTATTTTTAAGTGACCCATTTATAGGTTAACCGGTGATTTTAAAGTTCGGAAATAAAAATTTAGGAAAAATTTCTACAAGTGAAAAAAAATCTGTACTGTCTTTTGGAGTCTTTGGCTTAGAGTTTTAATAAGAAAAATTCTTAAGGCATGTAGTGGTTTTATGCGGTAAAGCGGCAGTGCCGCGGTAATTAAAATACAGTTAAATTCACGTGATTTTTAGCTCGTCAGAGTACGGAGGTGTAACTATGTATTATAATTAGATATTTAGAGCCTCAGCCATTGTAAGTTGTTTCTTTCAGGTACGAGTCACGAGTCACAAGGTCGGAGGAGAAAACGATGTGTTTTTTTTCGTGTTGAAGGGCCGACCAGCCCCATGAATAAAGTGTGTTTATTTTACCGTTAGGGTCAATGTTGCTTATCTTGGCCCACCGTCGTCAGACCGCTGGTGCGGGAGCGGCAGAGAGGCTCATAAGATAACAGGATTGTTGTTCCTAAGTAGTAAGGGGAGCTTGCTCGCATAACCTGTTGGCAACTGTTCAATGAGAAACTGTTTAGTAAAATTGACCCAGCCTGGATGGGCTGCGTAGTGTGGCAGAACAGAGTGTGTAAGGAACCAGTGTAATTAATTGTAAGGATGTAAGAGGAGTGTGCAATGTGANTCGGACGCCCAGGGTTTTGCGGGCCTGCGATGTTCTTAAATTGTAAGAGGGCGTGCCCCTCACAAACTGGTTGTGACACAGAAGCCCTAACTTTCCCTCAGACGCACTGCCAGTGCCACGCAACAGAGTACAGAGGTGGACCACCCCTCTCCACCCCTAACAAGGTTAGAAGCTGAAGACAGCCCCAGCTGTTTTCGCTGCCTCCCTGCAACGCAAAAGCAGTGCCGCGTGCGCGCACAGAACCGCGGTTAGCCCAGAGGACAACCATAAGAGGAAGAAATGCAAGAGCG
Organism: Clitarchus hookeri; assembly: GCA_002778355.1. Taxonomy (NCBI): domain Eukaryota; kingdom Metazoa; phylum Arthropoda; class Insecta; order Phasmatodea; family Phasmatidae; genus Clitarchus; species Clitarchus hookeri. The sequence goes on along the minus strand of NQII01000290.1, from coordinate 103,501 downwards.
TGCACTGACGAAGAGAGCGGCGGGGAGTTTGACGCATTCTGCATCCCTATATTTTATTCATCAGAACACACGCTCTGGCGAAGCTCGAAGGCGGACGACCGCAATAAGGATTCAGGGTTTTGTGGACGTGCTGGAAGAGTGACGCCAGGAGCCTCGCAGCTGCAAAGGCATGCTACCAAAGGTTTCTGCACGTGCAACTGTTCCTGCACGTGCAGACGACATCCGGAGACAACGGAAGGCACCAGGGCGCGGACACAGCTGCATTTTGCAGCTGCCCAAGGTACACCGAGATCCCACCACCAGCTGCATCTGTCCCAGGATTGTACCGCAATAAACCATGAGAGCTTTTAGCGGACGTGCGTGCAGAACGGGACAATAAACTTCCAGGCCAGAACCAAGGGACGACGCCAGGCCGGCTGCGGACCACACGAGCAGCGGCCATGTGTTTTATGACCCAGGGGGACGACAAGCACCCCGGACCACGTTTAGAGACGGGGTAAGTTGAATATGGTGATGGACGCTACAAAACCACGTGAAGGGGGGAGCAATGGATCAGTCAGTTGAGAGACGTCGAGGCAGTCAGTCGGCNGGAGCCGGACGAAGCCAGTGCGATGAACGAGTCAGTCAGTCAGTCAGTCGCGGATCGAGCAGTCAGTCAGTCAGTCTGAGTCAGTCGAGGATCGAGAATGCATCACGACGTCGACCTCAGTCGGAGGCTGTCAAGTGGGACGTGTGGCGGGAAGAATCCGAGAAAAATCAGTCAGACTTCGTCAAACGCAGAGTACTGCGTGGACCCGAGAAAGAGGAACTTCGAGGCCAGGCGCCGAGACGCCCACCCAGTGCGAGAGCAGTTCCAAGTCGCCAGCCGAGGGAAGACAGCGCAGCAGTGTCGGATAAGTAGTTCTACACCAAGTGTGAAGAATCTTCGCCCCCCCCCCCACCACACGACGCCAGTCGCGGCGTCAAACCATA
>NQII01000290.1:63105-93293 GCA_002778355.1 Clitarchus hookeri | reverse complement strand
AACCATATGTAGCCTACATAGAAAAAGGGGAGGGGATTTTGTCTCGTGAGTTCATGTACCAGTTAACCTGTTCAAGCAACAATAAAACTCGATTATGTGAACTCGCAAATAAAGTGTAATTTATTAGTAAATTGGACCTAGAGACAACAGTGTCGATGTATTCCTACGCCCTATCACTGAGGGCTAGCATCAAGTGCTGGCGCCTCATGGCGCAGAGCAGATTCAATACCTACTTCCAAACTTCAGCGTTGGCAGGTATCAAGGTGAAAACATGCCATTGCCTTCATCACAGCCAGAAGCTCCCTGCGTGTCACATAGTAATTCCTCTGAGGCATGTGTAGCACCTTACTGAAGTATTGCAGTGGCCTCTTCTTTCCATCTTGAATCTGAGACAACACAGCCCCGATACCTACATCACTAGCATCAGTATCCAGAATTAATTCACCCTCTCTACTCGAGAAGCCCAGTACTGTGGGAGATATCAGAATTTCCTTTAGTCTATTAAAAGTACATCGCCCTTTCGGGTCCAATAATTTTTTTTTTGCCTTAGTCAATTTATGCAGAGGCTTGGCGATTGTGGCGAACCCAGGCACAAATCGACAGAAGTAAGCCAATAAGCCCAGGAAACTTCGCACTTCAGTTTTATCAGTTGATTGAGGCCAATCTCTTATTGATCTGGTCTTCTCGGGGTCCATTTAATCCTATGGGCCGATACAATATGGCCTAGAAATTAATTTTCTTTTGTAAAAGGTAGCATTTCTTGCCCACTAATTTCAGATTGGTTGCCACTATTTTCTGAAACAGAGTCCAGACATGTAAGGTGCTCCTGGAATGTTTTTCCCGTTACCAAAATGTCGTCTAGGTACACTTGGCAAATGTCTAAGGGCAGAATTTTTTTCATTAGTCGTTCAAAGGTGGCAGGGGTATTGCATAGCCCAAAGGGCATAACCCTGAAATGCCAGATTCCTTTCCCTTGGACACAAAAGTCAGTATTTTCTTTGTCTTCTGGGGCCACCTCGCATTTCCAAGACTCACTCTTCAAATCTAAAGTAGAAAACCAATGTGAAAAAGCTAGGCTATTCAATGTGTCGTCTATCCTAGTGAGTGGGTAAGAATCTTTCTTGGTCACATTATTAAGTTGGCAGTAATCAACACAAAATCTAATAGAGCCATCTTTATTTTTAACAGGCACAATGGGAGAATACCATGGACTGACTGATGGTTCTATCACATCTAACTCCCCCATTCCTTTCAAAATACAGTCAACCACCTCGTGTGAAGCTAGAGATAGTCACTTTTATTGGATGCTTTATGGGTCTGGCATTCCCTGTGTCGATGTAGTGGCATGCAACACTAGCTCTGCCAAGGTCATTGGGCTCACAGGAGAAATCACCCCTATTTCTCTGTAGCAATTCTGTAATTGCTCTCTCTGGTCGCCAGTTGAGGTTTTTTCTTATTCTTGTCAGCAGTTCCCCTAGGGTATCTGGTAGAGGACATTCTGTAGTTTTTGGTATTGAAGCTTCTGGAACATTTGGAAGTACCTGTGAAACCTGCTTGCAAACCCGAATTATGGCCCCCTCTTCAAGATGGATAGCACTATCAGATAAAGTAATAATCCTAACAGGCAAACTGTCTGATTTTGAAGAAATCAAAGTCCTTGCTACAATGACACCGTTTGGTGAAATGCCACATTTTTTTTTTAGTTGGTTTGATTATGCCCAACAGTCTGGCAAATTTTCCCGGCATCTGCCTGGAATAACAACTTCGCTAGAAGCAGGGAGCACAGCCGACTGATTACACACTACTGGGCAGCTAATTGGAGAAGATAAATTTCGTCATGTTGACACTACCTACTCGGTATTACCATCCCGTAACACCCCCAGTTAAGAATCGATAGAGCACCCCAGCTTACATAACACATCAAGGCCCAAAATGCATCCGTCCACTATTTCTGCTATCTAAATATCATGCTCTCTGTTAAGGTTACCGAGTTGTAAGAATACCCTTCTCTTGACTCTGACTGGTGTGGTCTCACCCATCACTGCAGTTAAATAGTAATGATACATGATCTTATCAGATGATCGCTGGAGGGAAGGTCCAAGAATGTCCGGTCTTACCAATGTTATAGTCGCCCCTGTGTAAATGACCATCTGACAAGAAAAATCATCTAGACTCCCCTTCGCCAATATGGCATTCAAGTCCTGTTTCATTTAACGCACCTACAAAAAAAATTGGGGCCTCCGCTTCAACAATCACTGACCTTTGCCCCTCAAGACCGGTGTTTACAAGTTTCCCGAAGATGTTGTACTCTCACCTGTCCCTTACTGCCTGCTCCCTGGTTGCTGCTGCTGCTGAGGAAAGTTGGTTTACAAGTGCCTCGGCTGTCCACACGACCCACATTCCAGCCATTTGGGTGGGGGACGGCGAATCTCTGTAGTGCGGACCCTCGAGGCTCTGTCCCTCATGGTCGTATGCAAGTCCTTCAGCGTCCTCTCGATGCTGTTGCCTTCCTCTTCGCTCAGCACCACTGCCCACACTGGATGTCAGGGTACTGATGCCTGTCTTACTGACTCCTCCTCCAGTGTTCGGGCCAAAACATCCTGCATGGTTTGAGGCGAAGCCAAACATACAGGTTGCCACACCTCGGTGTCGGCGATAGCATCGACGAAGAAGCCGACCGCGATGACATTACGCGCCTCCTCAGGGCATCCCTCCAGAGACAGGTGTGACAGCCTCACAATGTCCTGCCATAGTTCTTGCAATGGTTCCCCATGTCACTGGGCGCGGCTTCGCAGTTGGGCATTGTGTCGCGGGTATCGGTCGCCGAATCGTAGCTCCAAGGTCGGCACCAGTGTGGAATATTCCAGCCGATGCCGTTCTGTCAGTGACTGCAGTATGCTCAGTGCAAGTTCCCTCAGTACAGACGCCAGGTAGTACGCCCGCTGCTCTTCAGTCCAGCCATTCATTGCGGTAACTATCTCGAACTGGTGCTGGTATTCGCCCCAAGGTGTCTGTCCATCGTAGGTGGTGGACTTTATTGTGACGCCTTTACCCACCCCCGGCTGAGGCGTATCCACGCCGTGGAACTGTTGGGCCTCATCCGCGACGGTTGTATTGGCAGCTACCATTACCTTCTCCTCGCTGTCTACCTTCGCCAGCTCGGTGAGGGTCGATCTCAGCTCCAGCAAAGACACGCGCATACAGCTCTCATTCAGCAACCTTCAACCTCGTCGAGACATATAAGGGAATACTTCACAAGTGCAAAAAGAATTAGAGCATATTGCAGCTGGTGCATTATGGAGAGCATTAAATTTTAAAGTTATGTTAATCCCTTTCGAATTTAGAAAATTAATTCTATGTACAATTTTTTTTTGTAAATAAATTCTGGCTCTAACTCCACCTTTGTTTTTTATTTCGTCTAAAACAATCAAGTTTGAAATTCTTTATTAATTCCGGTGAAAACANAACAAATAAGGGGGGGGGGGGAAACGGTCATTCTCCACTTGCCCTGCCCGTACGTCAAACACACACACGCGCGCACACATACACGCACACACACGCTTACACACACCTACACACACAGAGTCATTAATATCCAAATTGCAAGAGAGCCTGATAGATGCATTACAAATATTTAAGAGAAAAGCGTACTTAAATACATGGATACGGTGGAAAAACCGTTGTAATATTCTATCACATTATTTATTTAACAACTATTCCACATGGAAAATGACTTAAAAACATACCCGCCACACGGCCTAAGAAAACACTCCCCTGCCAGACCAAAAGTATTTTTCTGGGTTTCAACGTTAATTTACGACATTACGAGGGGTGTGTTATATTTCTACAATTACTTGTATTATCCCACTGTCAATTTCATGATTTTAACAAATATTAAAATTCCATAAATAGGCACATTTCCTGCTGTTATTAGTTGACGCCTTAACATTATATTTTATCGCCAAATTCAACTTACTGCTAATAATATTTACAAGTTTCGCTAGGTGAAATTTTTAAAACATTGCAAGCTCGAGCCTATTCCCGTCCGTCAGTGTGCATGTGAGGAAACTTCAACGTGACTGCTCACCGTTAATTTTCACAACTCTAATCATGCATTTTACAGCAACTATGAGCAATAAATATGCTAAGGGAAAATTACACGATGCCTAACCTACTTCACCCACACAGTTTTGCATGCCTTAATACATTAATCAGTTTGAAAAATATCTGGTTTCTCTATCCACTACGCGTGCTTTGCATCACGAGTCATTACCAGATACATTATTAAACGCAACGAAAAAAATTATCAGTGTTAAATTCGAAGAATGGGAGGAAAAATATGAGCAGCTCAAAAACTCGTTATCACCACCGTATTGCCAGCTACGCTTAACGCACAAGTCGTCGCCAAAAATCGACCTTGATGCAACACCAGCAGAAATCGTCAGCCCTTTACTTAACACTTATGAAAACCCTTCAAGAGTAAAATCAGTAAAAAAAAAAGACACCAACGCGGGCGAATGCTTTTCCATACAGTTCACGGTGAGGTAATTTGTGCATGTAGAAAAATATGTCACTTTTTTTTAAGTTGTCAGGATTATTTGATGTTATTTGTTACTGTGAAAGACGGCACATATCCCAGACCTGCAAGGGTTTACTAACTGCTAGCTCTATTCGTGCAATCGAGGAAAGTTTAATCATTTCCAGCACTTTATGTCGCATTTTCCCGTTTATCCGCTCAGGTATCCAATGTCCCAGTGGCAGAATTCGATGGCAGCGCGATCAGGAATGACATCCACATAAATGTTAGCGAGGCGAAATGCAAACTTATGTAGACGACCCAGCGACGGTGGGGTGACGCTCCTGCTGCTGTGTAACGTAAGGAAGCGCTGCCGTGATGAAACACCGTACGTGCATTCGGGAGGACCCAGGTTCAATTCTCGGCTCAGACATCCCGATTTGAGTTTTTTCCATGGTTTCCCGAAATCACTCTAGGGATACGCTTGGATGGTTCCTTTAACGTAGGCCATGTTCGATTCCTTCCTCTGATACTAATCGTGTGTACTGACGGTTCAATATTTAATGACCCCGCTGTCGATGAGACATAAAGCCTTACCTGGTGCTGTAATGAATACACAGGACCAGACATCATTCATGTTCCACTCTGGCAGACATCCCTCAAAGCTTCGGAACGATTAAATTTTTTTCTTGGGGACACATTTTTCATAAATGTTACTGTTAAATAGCTTTACANCACACACTCTCTCACACACACTCACCCACCCACACACAGACACACACACACACCTAAAACCCATTACCATAAAATCAGATGGACATTAAATTTAATAGGCTTAACTTTGCTTTACACTCGATATATCAGACAGATTTCGTCCACATAAATGATTTACAGCCCCAACCACACCTGGTTTTACCCTTATTGTTCTTCAAGATCACCCCTGCTAGGATCTGCCACTGAGAGAGTGGCAGAACCTAGCAGGTGTCATAACAAAGCTGTAAATCACAAAACTTAATTTTTTTCTGAGAATACTTTATTTTTAATTTAAAAACTCCAGCTATTTTGCCGGGCATAACATCGATGCAATTACGTATTTTAACAAATGCATTTTTTGAAGGGTGGAACTCAGCAACTCTTCAAGCAGGAATGAAATCTCATATACGCGGAAGAAATTTAGGAAAAATCACTCAGATATAACACACTATAAGCTGTTTAATTTATGGAATATTCTCATAGCACATTGCGGCGTTTCCTCGATTGTGATTAGCAGCAGTATTGACGGGGACCGTGTCATGTAAAAATAGCCTCCCATGACCCCGATATATAGGGAAATACTACTAGGAAATACTAGGGAAATAATCGTTGAAATACTACTGCCATCGATACCGAACACGATGGAAAAACATCACTTTAAATATTTACGAGAAAAATCTAATCTGAAGACCTTACTGCCGGGTAAAACAGAGATCACGATCAGATCATGGATATTATATTGTAAATATGCATCAAATATGTTATGAACTATGACGATTACTTCCAGATACATGCTCATATTAATAAATAATGCCTTAGGCTCCTTGCACCCTAGTGTGAAATCAAGCCCGTGCTTATGCAAGTAAAAGTTCTCATCATCAGATCTTAGTCCCTCACCAGACATAAAGTAATTCTTTATTCCATTAAAACGGCAGCAGCAATAAATACAAGCCGTCTTCCCGATGCATAAATATTTACAAACTGTTGTGTGAACACTGCGATAATCACCATCCCAGAGATACACGAAACGTGGCAGTGGAAAACAGGCAACCTTCCTTAAATGATTATTTCGCTCCGACACAGGACTGGGCACGCTCAATACTTCACATNGATTATTTCGCTCCGACACAGGACTGGGCACGCTCAATACTTCACATCATCCTCTCAACAGCAGTTGCACAGCTACCAGAGCGCACGCCTCCCATCAAGGCGAGCTAGGTTCGATTCCCGGCGGGTGTCGCACATGAATTTTCCCACATGTGTGAAACGTGATTGATGACGTTGGCAACAGGATCACCAGCGGTTGGCGTTGGTGATATCCGGCAGATTTTCTCGGGACACTTGACCTTCTTCATCGACCTAAACGTCGTTACCAAATTCAGCTGCTAAGCACTGTTTAAAATCTCTCTCTCAACTCGAAACACAATGTGTCCACTGAAAAAAATGTACTGGTGCTTTAAAACAATCGCTTAAATCCAATGTTAATTAACGCAGATCACTGACGAAAAGTAACCGTTGCGAGAAAACATTTTCGTTTACTCGAGCCAGCTGTCGGAAACGCAGTTCAACCCACCAGCTTTCCAGTGGAAAATATCGAGGTTCTAGGAATTTGTCGGCCGAGAATCAGTCAGCTCATCACTCAGAATGGAGGAGCAGTCGTCCATAGGAAGATTTTAACCCGTTTAATTCAGAGAGAAAATACTGATGTATTATATACATTTAAAAAAAAATTTAAGTATGGCGTGGGTGGTGTGTGTCAAGGCCAAATGTGTCTCTCTGCTAAGTTTGCCAGTTTCCAAGCTGGATTATTTCCACAGTTCCATCCAAACTAGCACGTTTTCAAGGAATTCAATGGATCCGTTGCCCTGGAGAAAGAGTTATGGGCTGCATGTACACGTCTTTCAAACGTGTTCCTTTGTTTGGGTGTTTGCCGTTCGTGATTTTCCACCGCCGTAAAACAATTTCGATGTAGGCTTTTGTTCCTTTGTATGTTGGCAAGTTTCGCTATTCTCCTAGTTCTGAAAGACCAGCTGTAACATACTTGCTAAATAATTGAAAGACCAGTTTTACATTTTGTTTTTCGAGATTTGTTGTGTTCAAGGCCTTAAGGATGAGACCATACCCAAATTTCACCAGAAACTGTGATTCTGAACTATGCAATTTTTTTTAAGTCATCGAAAGAAGTAGTTTCTGTTGAAGGGTCTAAAATGTTATCAAGCTGTGGTAAGAACATGCACTGTCTTGAATTTAGTTGATTTATACAGTTATTCCTTATGCTTTTTAATATGTGGACACTGTCGATCACATAGAACAGAGGCTTCTTTGAGCTGCTTGGATGAGGGTACACAATGCTCGCGCTTCGATTGGGACAGAAATATGTCATTGCTTTTTTGTTTATAGCATTATTATCGCTGACAACACAAACAACCGAAAAACATATTTCTTCCAGTACAGTAATTAATTTTTTGATTGTGTTGAATAGTCTTTCTGCGGTCATTGTTTTGGCAGGCAAAATGTGAACATCATTTTTGTGAGATGACAAAAAACTGGCAACCATAAAAACGTGAGCACTTGTTTCGTCCTCCACACTGTTTGATGCCATACCAATTACGTTTCCACCTTTGTAATAAAACAAAAGTTTCAAGTGAATTTCATCTGGCGTTATGACTAATACTTAAACGATCTTTTTCCGTAAGTAAAGGAAACTTTTCTCTTGAGAAAATTAGAATCTTTTTGTTTATCGATGGAGCTAGATTTTATTTATGAACATATTTTTCATATTGTGGAAGTATGTGGTTAAATGATATTTCCAGAGTTCCTAAAAAACCTGTACGTATGAGGTGAAATGGAGTACACAAGAGGAGAAAAGATTCAAAATGCTGAAGAGTAAGTGTAATGTCACTGGTCACATTTCAGGAGCATAATATGTTCAATGATAAAATCAATAATTTAAGTTTGGGTTTCACTGAACACTTATTGGTTTGTCTGAAGCATATTTGATACACACACTAATATGTATTGGCTTCCTTTTTCTGACATCGTGGTTTTCAACGACTGAAGTTCATCTAACACAAGAAACAAATCTCTGGTGTTTTTATCGCCATAGGCAATTTGTACTGTTCGCAGATCTTCCGCTCTGCTATGTTATGGTACGCTGATACGAGTAAACTGTTATTTATGATTACAGTTGAAGTTATAACAGGTCCACATTCTACATCTATTTTTGCATATGTAGTTGTAGTTTCCTTTTCTATCACTGTCCAAAACGGAGATGGTTTTCGATTTTTCAAAACTTAGCTTAGTTCCGAAAGTGACTGGAAAGATTATTCCCTGTCTTCCTTCTTTTTCAGTGAAACACCACAAGAAATAGCAGATTCAAGCATTTTATTTTCCAAACGTACTCTTTTTCGTAATAGGACTTTCTCGGCTGTGACTATTGGCGGACAAATAGGTGGGCAATTGGGAAATATTTATGGAATGGCATCCTCGCTGAGTCTTGGGTGGGAAAGTGGTGCCGTCAGAAATTTAATATTTTTGGAATCGTAACAGCTTGTTTCCCTTAGTACGTAGTTGGACTTGAAATGCAGATCGCACGCCTTTAAAATAAATAAAAGTATTACCTAAGAATGATGCCCTTCTTTAAGCAGGCCCAGTTGTAGAAGAAAAAAAGCTCGTTTGCTATATAAAATTTGCGTTTTTTTACATAGACTTAGGGTAACACTTCCCACAGCAGTTCAACATTTACACAAAAAAAAAAAAAAAGAGAAATGAAAGGTTTTATACTATGTGTTATATTATATTTAAGGTTTGTTTGGTACTACATTACTGAAGTACGAGCTATGTAAATCATGTGTCTAGAATTCAAGATGCTCTTACATCATAACTATTTAATGACATGTAAACGAAACGCCAATTTTCTGATATTAATTACGGTATTAAGTGAGAAACATCATGGATTATTCTGTAGCTTTGGCATGTTATGAAGTTATTATTAATAGCAATGTCTAGAAAAAATAATCTCTCAATTCAACAGATTCATGGTTCGAACCGTGGGCAGACATGAGAGTGACACGAGCCAGGTTAAATTATGATACATGAAGGGGAATCTCTAGAAAACAATAACTAAAGCTTCCAGATCACAACCGGCCATAAGGAAGCGTTGTGGGAGCGATAAAAAATTACAAACAGGCTTCGCCTCTTTTTTTTTTTCCATCGGAATTTTAAGCGGTGACTAGGGTTTTAATAGTACACCAATTTGTTCACAAAAGATGCAGCACTATTATACAGAAGAATAAATATCGTGAACAGAGGGCTACTTACAGCAATTTTTGCTGACTTTGACAGTTTTAAATGATCGCATTTATATTTCAATAACCATATATACGAAACTGTCATTTCTGTCCTGAAAAAAATTGACATTAAATTATTCCACAGATTTTTAAAAAATTTTTTTAGGCGTAATTGCTTTCAATGAGACCCGTATCAGAACTAGGGAAGCACATTAACATGGCAATATTCTGAGTTCCTGACGAAAGTAAACAAAATTAATTTCTCCGATAAACCGTAAATAGATTTTTTAATGAAATATATTTGGGCATGGTAATTAGATTTTATGGTCTAAACCATTTTACACATCATTTATTACAGTCATTGTTTATATTTTATCGTGTTAATTAAGGGACGCCAGTCGTTGGGCGGGGATTAGATTTTTAAGTGAGAGAATATTTTTAAAATTCCACATCATTCCTTTTTCGTAAAGCTTGGCTACTGAAGTGATTCAACTCAGTATGTACTCACACACTACGAAAAGTTCAATACACATATCCCATTAAACTACACTACAAAATGTTTAATAGATATATCCTATTAAACTACAATCACAGTATTTAAAAACTATTTATTTAATCCAAGGGGCGGAGTCAACCGTTAATTGATAAGGGTGTTACTTTTTAACGGCCTCGTTTTATACTGGGAAGCATAGTCTGGGAGAGGGGTTTAAAGAAAAAACAAAAGCTATTCTTAAACAAATAAACGACACACCCATTCATGCCTTAACCAGGTTTCGAATCCGGAACCCCTTTCATCGTAGGTTGGTGCGTATGCCAGCTGCATAATGGATATAGTGAGATCGTTTGTCAATCAAATTTAAGTGGCGTGTGCATGAAACCTCGCATAACACTTTAACTAACCAATGGCAATCACCAATTTGCTTACAACTGTAAGAAATGTCAACAAGATCAGCTACTGCCATTGTGGTAACTTAACCTATTTGGTGCCTACATTAAATTTTTAACGGGTTCGCTTAAAATCACAGTGAAATGGACATACGAGTACGTGTATATGTGTGCTATAAATTTTTGTATAGATATAAGTACACTCATACTTATAAGTATATACATACAAATATATATATTCTATTTACACATGCACACATGCATAACCATAGGCACATAATTATAACATATACATAATATATACACATTCTTACATTTACATACATATTCGTATAAACACATACAGACATATATATACAAAAACAATCCTCTGATTATTCTCTTGCAAAGGAAGCCTAGTTGATTTTTTGTAGCCAAAAATTGGAGTAGGAATATCAAATGACAAATTAACAATAATATGCCAAAAACTACAATAACTTATATATTATAAACAATGGTACGTAATCTCCTGGCGTATTTTTAAAATATTGTTTTAACAGTTCTGGGTAGAAGTTGAAAAAGAGAGGGTTATAAATATGCGTAAAATGTATTAAGAAGCGACTTATTTTAACAATTTGTTTATGCAAATGGACCTGCTAATGAAAATATCGATTAAGTTTAAAAATTATGTTTCAATAAAATTTATCTAATAGGAATTAACAGTTTAAACCACCTTCGTCTAAACTTGACAATGATTTCAAAATCCAAAAATACAGAAACAGTAAATAAGTCATATTTCAACTGAAAATCGTTATCCTTCTTTTGAGCTGGTTGTAACTCTTATGTTTGTTGAATATAAAATAAAATTACGCTGTCTAATATCCTGTGGAAAAACCATCCATGGAAATTATGAATGCCAACTCAGAAAATTTAACAATATCCACACCAACAGTAAAAATGTATGTAATAGCCAATATGTTACAGTATTACTAATAATTAAATATTAAACTATATCTTATAACCAGATATCGTGACATGTAGAAAATATTAGTGTAACAGCCATACAAGTAAAAACTTTAAATTTAACAAAAAAAAAAACTATTTTCAAAATTGAACATGTTGGAATTAAAATATGCATTTAAATAAAAAATACACCACGTATAATCTGTCTCATCTAAGTTGGCGAGATTCTGACAGTCTGTGAGTGGCAACTTCATGTATACGAAACAAACAAAGTGCAATTTACAAAATCCTGTATCAGCTGATGCACGAAAGAACAAAAGTTAATATTACGTTTGTTACTCTGGGTGCACTACCAACGCACATTAGACAAGCAGAAAATACGCGATAAGAAAGACTTCCTAGAGTAAATAATACATTTTATTTTACATGGTCACAAAACAGTGGTTGTTAGTGTTACAAACTAAACTTCGTGTTAAAGAAGAAATATATAGGTGTTCAAAATGAAATGCACAATAAAACGATCCGTATTCAAATTAAACGCTACTTCAAAACCTTTTTCATGCTTCCAACCATGCTTTACATACCTGCTGGATATTAATTATAAAAGCATACAGAAATAGTGCATAATAAGGTTGATATATTTTTATAATAATTTGACGAAATATATTTCTAATTCATGTCGTTCTAGGCCAGTTATAGAAGGACAGTCAACTTAAAACAAATGGGAACAAGAGGCAGGCCGTGCTGATATCTGTTGAGCAATGCAAACGGCTCAAACCCGCCCTATCATGCCATGCGCGCCATCTATCCGCTCTTTCCCAAAGCATTAGCAGCCAGAAAAGAATAGCATTCATATGTGATATACATTGAGGCGACAAAAGTCATGGGATATCTCCTAATATCGTGTCGGACCTCCTTTTACCCGGTGAAGTGTAGCAACTCGACGTGGAATGGACCCAACAAGTCGTTGGAAGTCCCCGGCAGAAATATTGAGCAATGCTGCCTCTATAGACGTCCATAATTGCGAAAGTGTTGCCGGTGCAGGGGTTTGTGCACGAACTGACTTCTCGATTATGTCCCATAAATGTTCGATGGGGTTCATGTCGGGCGATCTTGGTGGCCAAATCATTCGCTGGAATAGTCCAGAATGTTCTTCAAACCAATCGTGAACAGTTGTGGCCCAGTGACATGGCGCATTGTCATACATAAAAATTCCATCGTTGTTTAGGTCCATGAATGGCTGCAAGTGGTCTCCAAGTAGCTGAACATAACCCTTTCCAGTCAATGATCGGTTCAGTTGGACCAGAGGACCCAGTCCGTTCCATGTAAAAACATACCACACCATTATGGAGCCACCACCAGCTTGCACAGTTCCTTGTTGGCAACTTGGGTCCACGGATTCGTGGGGTATGCGCCACACTCGAACCCTACCATCAGCTCTTACCAACTTAAATCGGGACTCATTTGACCAAGCCACGGTTTTCCAGTCGTCTAGGGTCCAACCGATATGGTCACGAGCCCAGGAGAGGCGCTGCAGGCGATGTCGTGCTGTTAGTAAAGGCACTCGAGTCGGTCTTCTGCTGGCATAGCCCAGTACAGCCAAAGTTCGCCGCACTGTCCTAACGGACATGTCCGTCGTACGTTCCACATTGATTCCTGCGGTTGTTTCAGGCAGTGTTGCTTGTCTTTTAACACTGACTATTCTGTGCACCGTCGTTGGTCTCGGTCATTAAGTGCAGGCAGTCGGCCACTGCGTTGTCCATGGTGGGAGGTTATGCCTGAAATGAGGTATTCTCGGCACACTCTTGACACTGTGGATCTCGGAATGTTGAATTCCCTAACCATTTCCGAAATGGAATGTCCCATGCGTCTAGCTCCAACTACCATTCCGCGTTGAAAGTCTGTTAATTCCCGTCGTGCGGTCATAATCACGTCAGAAACCTTTTCACATGAATCACGTGACCACAAATGAAAGCCAAACCAATGCACTGCCTATTTATATATTTCGTACGCGATACTACTGCCATCTGTATATTTGCATATTGCTATCCCATGACTTTTGTCACCTCTTTGTATAACAAATTTACGAACATATACAAATAGTTTAATTTTTCCTCGAGCTCTGCATAATTTTTAAAGTAATATGTATTTTGTGTACAGCGATTTTGAATAGTAGTTATTTCTATTCGGCCAGTTATCGTTCGTCTACATAAATTTTATGCCATGTTGTTTTCCCGAAAACCCATTTCCTTGTTTCCGTGTTGTTACTATATTGTTTTGATAATACGAAGAAAGTGGGACACGTGTGAATATTTTTTAAGCAATTCTTACGTTATTCCACGTCACATATTTCCAACTCGAATTGTTTAGTATAAGTAATAGCAGAATTACTGCATTGGAATCAATAGTCGTTGGTGAATTGTTGGCGGATAGAGTGCGTTGTCAATCAAATTTCCCGAATTACTTTTAGTTCCAGTTATATTAGATATGAAGTCCAAAGAGTGATAATAGCTACAACTACCGTCTCGCAAATGTTAACCCAAATTCGCTGTCTCGGACAAATTAAAAAAGAGGTATCAATATTTAATTTTTTGCAAGGTTTTATATTTTTACTTTTATAACCTAAGAACTTTTTTAGACAGATGCCAGTCTAAAATACCTTAAAATTTGTTCAACATTACAGTACAATGGCAAGTGGATTAGCTGACAGCGTTTTGATAAAAAAATACAGCCACCAATTGACGCACCAGCTGATGACGAAAGGATACATAAACGAAAAGTAATCATTGGCGCTACTTTCGTTGAACTGTCAAAATCTCGCCAACTTACATGAGACAGACCATATGTAAATGCTACAGGAAATTTGTTTATTGTTAACGATTACACGCTATATAAGAATTCAAATTGCATTTTTAACGGACTCATACAATTTTGGTTAATAGCGGAAATATATACGAAGCGTGACTTTGTAAGAGACTTAAGGAATGTTTCAATTCTTTCAACACAATTATTTTCCGTTTTATGTAGGCAGTCCAGGTAACTTCGTTGAAGTTAGCGACTACTGTAAACGCACCGATTACAAGTTATCTGAATTGTTAGTTATAATCACTATCAGTATTTTCGTTTCTAATAGTTTTAGGCAGGTTTAATAATGATTTAACTAACATGCTGTGTACGTAAATTATTTGTTCCCGACATCTTCCACGCAATAAAACGTATAGCTCTGTTCATTTTTTTTTTTCAGTCTGTATAGAGAAAACAAAGAGGACTTCACAGTTTGCACACCTTAATGTGTGAAAACCTTTTAGACGTTCGGCCTTATTCACTCTTCAGTGCTATAAAAATTACTCAAAGCTAATAGTACGTTACAGACCAGTTGCTTCTATTTCAGTCATTCGATTTGTAGTTATGCAGTGCTAATAGAGAAATTTAATTTCATCTGAACAGTCTTCCGCGTATTTTGAAAAAAAAATTACTGTTCTGTACACTATATTTTTTGCTGCGAAATATGTTAACAAAGTAGGAAATGACTGGAATAGTCAGCAACGTATGTAGAAAAAATATACAGTTATTAGTTTCAGACAGTATACTTACTTTAGAAGTGTCTGATGGTTGGAAGTTGGCGCGAGGAATTTTACACAACCACAACTGTCGCCTTTCTTCGTTTTTTTGGGGAACCAAATACATGAACTCGCGGACAGTTCTCGTAACTCCCATTGCAACCAGTAACACAGCAGCGATGCTGCATGTTGTCAAGTGGAAATACGTAAAACACTCGCACATAGTGGAACGTTACCTCCAAGTCGGAAGTCACGCCAAGAACTGGCAGTTGTCGCGCCAGAGATGAGGGAGGAAACACGTGCAAAGCATCTTGACTCTGGCAGGGTGTGGGATGGCAGGGAGTGGTTAGGACCTGTCTGGCTGACGTCACGCGCTACCCTCTGTTTTGAGAGCAGGTCTGAAGTTCAGAGGTCGGCTGATCCTTCCCGTTCCGCTTGACCTGGCTCGCAGTCTTTAATTCCTTCTCTCCTGCTCTCAGGATTAAGTGGCTCATTCCGCTTACTCTTGCTCGACTGAGGATTTTCCGACTCTTGCTTCGAGGAGCTTCAAATCCACTTTCCTCATTTTTCCATGTTTTTGGAAAATGTTTTGTGGAAAAAGTGATTTCTGGGCAAGGTAATTAATTTTGGAAGTGGTTTTTTCGTCGTGAAACAGGCAATTTTGTCTTTAAAATGGCCGTCCCAGGCCGCCGACCAACATGGCCGCCTGCCGCGCCTACCAAGATGGCAGAAAACTCCCTGAACCCTGCAGAAAAACCGGTTAATATACACTACTTTAAAGAATACGTATGATTGCACTCAATTCACCACATTTGATAACGCATTTTTTTAATATTACAGTTTATGCGTAGTTATTATTCACATTTACAATTTTACTTTACTTGAAACACCTAAGCACACACAACCAAATGCTGTAATGTAATGTACCTATGTGTATATATATATATATATATATATATATATATATATATATATATATACACACACGTTCTGCGAAGTAGACCGTAACCTTTTTTAATTGTGTAAATTAATTAATTTGTGGACTTCGCTTTGTTTTTATTTCTTATAACACGCAAGAAAGCCTTTTTACAAAAGGATTTGTTTGATGAAAGATATACTTCTTACGTATTTACACTTGGTAGTATTATAACGAAATAAAAAAAAATACATTAATTGTTTTGCTCACACAATAAAGTCAAGAAATTTATACGAATATTTCAAATTGAAAAATTGTTAATGTGTATGTGGAACTAGTGAAATAGGTGAACTTGTCACCAAAAAGTAGTTCCCCATTCCCCCTTAATAGCAGAATGTGTGCGAGTGTTGAACGTATCAATATTTTTTAGTTACATATCACTGTTCACAAAATGTAAGAACGAGTTTTACGTATTATGTAAGACTAATGTTTTACTCTTGCATTATTTCTATATTTTTTATGGTATGTAATACTCGGATCATATGAAAAAAAAATGTTCTGACATTTTTGGAAACTGTTGTTTAGCTGTAAATAATTTAGTGTTTTGCATATAATGCACAATTACGAGCTCAACCATGATCATTGTGATCATTACGTGAATTATTTTTGGTAATGGAGATAATAAAACATACTTTTGAACAATACATTTTTATCTCATTAAATTACGTAATTTACAAAAATGAGCCGTCATAAATTTTATATATATTATTTAAACACAACGCGACGTTCAAAGCAAAAACTACAAAATAAAACAAATAGAAAATGTTCAAAAATTATTATACATTCACACTGTGCGCAGAACATTTGAAAGTTTGGCGACCGTTGAAATTACCCGTGAATAAGGGCAGCGATAAGCAGTACGAAAGTGGTGAGCTGGATGACACATGTCTTGTAGCTATTGTATACTACTGTAGATAGCTTTTAACCTCCGTCGACCCCTTTTCCCGCCTTTCGTAACCTTCCGATGTGATGAAAGCTTTCACACGTCTTGTGCGCAGAGCATATTTGCCTGGGCGTGACCAGAACATTCGCCGCGAAGCGCTTTGATGCCTGCCCACAATCGCTTCGGGCACAAAAGTTAACGTCCTCGCGCTTCCAATACCCACTGTCTCACGCCGAATCCACAGGGACAATCGCTAGTCACCATCGCCCACACCCGCGCAAGAACTACTTTTCCGGAACTAAGGGTCGTATTTATACGTGCACAAATCCATTCTGGATTGTTCCGAACCTAATCATGCCCATGGATAATATAATCCAAAATCGAGACGTTTCTTAAACGATGAGATAATCGCCAACTTTTCGGAAGGTGTTAGTCACCACCAGGTGTGAGTCGACAGCCACACGCTAGTTGCAGCTACGTCACATCTCCTCTCATCGCAGACCCTATTTCGACATCCCATAATGGTTTTGTCTCCTTGCAGTCGGATGAGTCATGCAAACTTCTGACAGGTACCTTTCGATCTAATGGTTGCCGGAGAAGTGAGGAGGGGGTGGGAGGGGAACGAGAACTGGCTGCCGGTTCCCAGGAATAATTTTTCGCACTGCTGATGGTATCAAAAGCATTTATATGCTATTAATTAACATTCATGAAGTAACAACAAGCATTCTTGTTGGTACAATAACATATCATTACTCTCATGGCGCTCCGCTTTTCTATTGTTGAATCGGTCAGTCAGCTGGTAGAATAAGTTATTAATCAGACCTGTCCTCCTAAGACAGTGGCTGTAAGAACGAACATGATCAGTATCAGAAACTAAACTATGCATTTGCATAACGATGCAAAGTGTTTGAAATTTCAGTTATACGTAGGTATTAAAAAGAAACGGAGTAGTTATATTAATAAGCATGACCTATTTCTCCAGTATTTCATTATGTACAGCGTTCATCTTAATGACAGTTTTATTTTCAAAAATTCAGATTATTTAAATTGTGGTTTGTAAAAATTATGATTGTTACCCGATATGTTTGTATTTTATTGTCTATCAACAATAAAGAAATCTTAGTTGCCATTTGGACGCCACAATTTCTCGTTTCAGGACAGCTACAAGTACTACTATTCCGTGACTTCAGGTTTTTATCGTCGTATCGTTTGAAGGCACAGCGACACCAGCGCAGTCGCCGGTGACGTGGCCGACGCGACCCAACTTAATCCCGACATCAATCGCGATGATTACTCGCGCTGTGCGGCGCTTCACTTTTTGTAACGGCCGCAATCGGTAGTCCCCCATTCAATTAAAGCTATGTGCGTCGAATTTTCCCCTCTGACGGTCAACACATTTACCCCCGTTGGTGCGTGACCACGTCCTCTCTCTTTCTTTCAACACTTTTATTCCACAAAAACTTTTTACTTTATATATATATATATATATAAACGTGGTGCATGTCAGAAGACAGGTATTTCTGTTGTAGATGCTAGAACGTTTGTTGCGTGGTGTAAGAATTCGATTTTTTAAAAAAGAGAATTTAATTTTCTTTTTATGTAATTTGTCGCTGTCAAAGATAAATTACGTAATGTATTAATACAGCGTAAACCTATTTGTTTTATTAGTAATGATGCACCGTTGTGTGATGATTGGTTTCTTAATAGTGTGCATGCGGATGCGCCGTTTTGGGAACAGGAGAACTTCTTAGGAATAACGCCCGGCATGCCACGAAGACAATACCGTACCAGAAGATCTCATTATCCACGTAAAGTGCATCGTAATATTCCAAGTGTTAACTGTGATGTTGATAAGGATGATGATTCGTGGTGTGGCGAGGTCGTCAGTGTAGAAGAGAGTTATGTTCTTTCGGTTTATATGTACAGATTCTGTTTGCAAGGTATAACTGCTGAAGCAGGAA
The DNA here is from genome assembly GCA_002778355.1 of Clitarchus hookeri. Taxonomy (NCBI): domain Eukaryota; kingdom Metazoa; phylum Arthropoda; class Insecta; order Phasmatodea; family Phasmatidae; genus Clitarchus; species Clitarchus hookeri. The sequence continues at coordinate 74,528 of NQII01000290.1, read as the reverse complement.
GTGAACATTTGGAGTTCTGTTTTGTCCGTAAGCGTCATAATGCTGGTAACCCAATTTTCACGAGTTTGACTGAAATGGATTTACAATTCGGAAGATAATACAGAGTTTTAAGGATGGTGTAGCTCGGAGGTTATATGTGGAAATAAATTAGAACTATTAAAATTGACGACACATTGGATTGTAAAAAAAACAACAGTAACAAGCTTACGCTTACAAAATAGCTGTGAAGGGTTCCCGTATTATAATTATTTACCTCAACGGCTATCCTGACCTTCTGTGTTTTCGCCTAGGCTGATAAAATGATCGCTACGTGTTGTGGAAGCATGTCTTGGTGTAACTACGTTTTTCTTTTACGGTGTTACGTCAGGAGCAGCCAATCGTCGGGATACTGCGCTTAATTGTGTAGCCCTTTCTACGGCGCATGCGCTGTTCTGGATTCCGAACCATACGCAGGGGCGACTCACTGACGTTTCGGCGTGTTTAGTCGCAATTTTCCAACGTTCATGGCCCCGGGAATTTGGTTTGCGATGCTAAGGTTATATTATCTCGTATGCATATTTAAGGCTTTTCCGCACACAACAGTGGCCTTCAGTTGCGCAAATTAGGCACTGCGTTAATAAAGCAACAAAGTATTAGCTGTTCTGCCAGTATGTGAGCTGTTTGGACTGTTCCTGATTTATTTTGTCTAACTTAAGACTTATAGAAATGAATGAGCTAAATAATACACAAACTATGCATTTCAGAAATATCTGTTGGTAGGTATAGTTTTACTAAACACAAATAACTTACGATTCTGTAGATAAAACTGTAACCGATAACACCAAAATCCGAAATTTTACGACTAATGTATGTACTCAACAACACTTAAAAAAAGTACACGGATAAAAATGTGCTTTCGTTTGATTGCAATTGAAAGACTTTATCATCGCAACCCCTGACATTTCAAGCATACACTTATAATTGCATCTTGGATTGCACTGCAACGCATTAGACATTCTTGTTTTACAAAACCATTATGCTAGTGCCGTACGAATAAATAAAGTTGTTATACCATCTCGGGAAACAATTGACCTATTCCTACCAAATAGGGCAAACATGCAGTACTGCGGTATGTTATGTCAACTGATGTGGTTTAGGTATGTCAGATATTTATTTTCAAAATTTCAGCTGTACAGCTATTTTAGTTTTGTATGTTATATCGTTCGAACCACGTTATTAATTCCAATGAAACTTTGTATGCTGACTCTATATTAGAGATGAAACGAATAGTAATTTTGCCGGATACCGGATACCGGATATTCGGCTGGGTCACAAGCCGGATGGCCGGATATCCGGCAGCCGAATATTTGGCAGGTCTGAGTGTGATTTCTTCTTAGAAGAAATATTCATGTCGCAACATGTTTGTTTTCCGACGCCGGCGCATAGATACTCGCGGGAGTGCAGTAAGCAGGCGGGTGGGGTAATGAATGAGTTCGCTCACTCATTTGTTTTGTTTTGTTTGAGCCGCCATTTGTTGACGTTCGGGTTTAGGTGAAATTAGTGAAAGCAAGTTACGAAAATGTCAGCGCGAAGTAAAAGATCCCCAATTTGGCAATATTTTGATATCAGCAATGACAACAATAAGTTCGCTGTGTGTTCGTTGTGCCAAATGCAAATCTCTCGTGGTGGAAAAGGAAAAAAAGCAGGTATGTATTCAATTATTTTATTATCGGATTTAGCTTTTTGTATCGAAAATATTCCGCAATTTAACGTGAATAAAATTTATTTCAAGTTGATCTACTAAATTTAATAATAAATAATGATCGTATTCGTAACTAGTTATGTAACCACGGAATTCGAGGGGTTTGTTTTAAAAGATATTATTTTAAGAAACTGCTGTCCTACTTTCGTAGCCTTTCGTGAACTTCAAGTAAATTATAAATGGTTAATGGATAGTTAATTTATTGTTGTATAAACTAGTTTACTGATCCGAATTATTTCAAATCTTACTTCGCTTTTATTTATCGATTTTGTTTTAATCAATACGCTTATTTTTCTTTCAGGTACGTCAGCTATGAGTAACCATTTGAAATACAAACATCCGGATAAGTTCAACGAGATTCGTAAGGATAAGTCCGTGGTACTTGCTCCGCTGCCAGCAGCCAATGCTCACCCCGGTCCAAGTACATCGTCGACATCGACACAAAAACAATTAAGTTTGTCTGAATCATTTGAACGAAAATTATTATGGGATGTGAATGATGCAAAGGCCAAAAAGTATCATTATCTAATCACAGAAATGATTGCACTAGACAATGAGCCATTATCTATCGTGGAAAGAGTTGGATTCAAGAGATTCATGGAACAAGCGGTACCCCGCTATGAAATGCCGAGTCGCACCTATATTACTCAAACAATTGTTCCTGATATTTACGACCGAATTAAAACAAAAATTGCAGCAAATATAGCAAATGCTCTCGCGATTTCAGTGACTTCTGACGTTTGGACCTGTTTGCACAACAATGCTAGCTTTTTGAGCTTCACAGCTCATTGGTTGTCTTCTGATCTTCATCAGGAACATGCTGTTCTTGCTATGAAGCCATTCCCAGGATCCCATACTGGAGAAAATATAGCAAAAGAGCTTAATACGATCGCAGCTCGCTGGAACATTAACCAAAGTAAAATACATTTACTTATTCATGACAGTGGTGCTAACATGGTCAAGGGTGTTCGAGTGGCCGAGTATGATTCTGCTAGATGCTTCCTTCATTTACTTGAGAGGGTTGTCACAGTCTCGTTAAAGGTTCAACATGAAGTAGTGGAGATGATCGCTGCCGGTAGACGTCTTGTGACGCACTTCAACCATTCAGGTTTAGCTCATGAGAAACTGATCGAAATACAAAAAGAACTTTGTTTGCCACAGCACCAACTTGTTCAAGATGTAAGTACGCGGTGGAATTCTACCTATTATATGGAAGAACGGTTATTGGAGCAAAAACGGGGTATTTCTGTTTACGTAGCTGACCACGGCATACTTAATAACTTGACAGCTCAGCAATGGGAATTGATGGAACAGTGCGTCAAGCTTTTAAAACCTTTTGAGGAAATTACAAAAATCACCAGTTCCGGTCTCTCTTGCATATCAGAAGTTATTCCCCATGTTGCTGCTTTAAAGAAGTATTTGGACAAAGAAGAAACTGCAAAAATTACCCCTGATATACTGCATATGAGAGCCTCGTTAAGAGCTGAAATAGAAAGCCGTTTTAGCACCATAGGACAAGATCAAAATTTTTTGATTGCAACGTTCCTCGATCCGAGGTTTAAGACCAACTTTTTCGGGGCACTTGAAGCTGAAAGTGCTAGGCAAAAAATTTTGTTGGAGTATTTAAAAATGACCTGTGATGATTCGTCTAACAGTGGATGTGATTCGCCATCTTCATCGCCGGCTAAGAGACGTAGAGTTGATGAGGCGGGATCGACTACAACACGCGAGGCTCACGACACATTTTGGAATTGTTTTGATGAAGTGGCGAATGAAAATAATAGATCGTGTCAGGATCAAGAGAAAAGCGCGATTGCAAATGAAATTGATTATTATTTAAAAACAGCTCGTATTGATCGTAGCTCCGACCCTTACTTTTGGTGGAGTGTCAATACAAACCAATATCCAAATTTGTCAAAATTTGCTAAAATTTATCTTTCAGCTCCATGCAGCAGCGTCTATAGTGAAAGGTTGTTTTCTGAAGCCGGCCTTGTCTATGAAAACAAGCGCAATCGCTTATTGCCATTACACGCAGAACAAATTGTGTTCATCCATCACAATTTGCCTTTAGTTAATTTTGAATATTAATAAATTGTGTTTAATATTCATAATAAAGAAACCACCTTAACTTATTGATTTTCATTTGTTTGGCATGAATTTTAGAATGGATTAAATATTATACCTATCTAATGTGGACAGTAGTTGCATTTATTGCATAAATTTAATCCAACTTTGATATTTTTGTACTATCCGGTATCCGGCCGAACCGAATATTGACTCACTATCCGGTATCCGGCCGAAATAGAACAAAGGGCTGGATAGGCCGGATAACGGATAGTAACCGGATATCCGTTTCATCTCTACTCTATATACTACAACCATCTAATGTGTCCACAACAAAATTTCTTTTGTCCACCATTTTGTAATTTAGTATCACATGATAAATAATTCAGAATAATTTATTATATCTATGAATAGTTTCAACAAAATCCAATCAAATTTTGTAGGCAAACATTAGTAATTGGAAGTATCACTTATGTATACAGAGATCGTCTTTTACAGAATTTTTTTTTGCAAAGTAGGATAACGTGAGTAAATTGAACATTTTGCCATATTTCCGGAATAATTCAACTAATATCCACCAAATTTTTTACACCTACAGAAGGCCATGTAAAGTTACATGATTTAAATTGGGTCAGTCACTGATTTTCAAAATGGCGACCATTTAAATATTTTGATATGTTTGGCATATCTATTTAATATTTTATGAATTTCAATTAAACGTTTTAAACTGATAGTATACATTAGAAACATCGTGTACAAAGTCTCTTTTAAGTAATTTTGTAAGATAGCCCCTTTAAGAAAATAAGGTTTTTATGCCGTATCTCGGAGACCAGTCAACCGATTTCCATCTAATTTTTCCACAGAAATTGTGTTATGGTAAGCAATATAAACTTATGTGTTTTTAGTGGCTCAGACACTTATTTTCAAAACGATACCCTTGTAAATATTTCAGAATAGTGAACCCTATCATTTAAAACATTAAGATTGATCACATCCGAAGTTGATGCTGCGAATCCTACCTCCGTGATGCAATTGATTGCAAGTTAGCTTAATGTTACGAGTTTTTCTGAATTAGAATCCCGGGTAAGTCACTTTTGTATTTTAATTGTCTTGGTACTCTTCCACGTGTTTCTGGTTTCATCGTTAATGACATTGCTTTCAATGAGACGTTAACGCCTACTTACTATCTAATCTTTTAAGAACTTACTAAAATTTATTTGCACCTATGTAGAAGAAAGTAGGCTCATTAGTTATCAGTAAATTATTGTTTTTTTTTACCACGAGCCTTGCAAATTTGGAGAAAGAAGTAAGGCCTAGCTGCATACAATAACAACTCTACTCTGACGCTGCAACACACACAATGTGAGGTATTTTATTGTGACAAACACCTAAGGATATCTCAAAGAAAATGTTTTATTGTGATAAAGTAATAGACCTCCCACCAAATATAATAAAAATCAGACTTGCTGTCAGCATGCCTTGTCTCCCTCCACTCTTTTTCAGTAATAGGTTTAGTTAAAAGAAGTCAAGAACATACATTACACACACAATAAGCTCATCAAATAAATAACAACTTCTGTACGCAACACAGCGATTTAGATTCACTGAACATTTTTTTGTATAGTGACTAGTGTAATGACAAGCGTACATAAAACAAATAATTAGAGATTCTTTGTATATTCAAGACTACTTATCTATAAAATACAAATTTTTTTTTTAAGTCCTTAGTAAAATAAATGCAATGTTGCGAGATTTTCCAGGCAAGATAATTTCTGGGTATTTATTGGTTGTGTGCGTTGTAACAGAAAATAGCCATCATTTATGAGTAAAACTAACACATCAACGGTAGTTAGCTTCTCATGATTCTTCAACACTAATACGCATTAATACTTTCAAAATCATAATGGAAACATTTATTTCCGTGAGTGTTACGTTGAACATGCTCAAACCAGCTGCCAAGCCATACTCTGTTATCATGGTGACTTAGTTATGAAATCTTTTGTCGATTAAACATCGAAGTCAAAAATTTCGCTCGTAATAAAATTGGCTGTATTTGTTATTAAAATAAGTGAGAAAATATATTAAAAGGGGTTTCCGCATTAAATATTAAAATTTTCAAGTATTTTGCATTTGGTACTGCAAAATTGTGAATAATATAAACGGAATTGTGGACATTCATTTTGCCTAGTTTTATTCATAATTAAATTACAGAATAACGGTAACTTATTTAGTTAACCAAATTTTTACTACCCTCCTTAAATATTTTTTTAAAGCAAAGTTTGGCAATCAAAAGAGTATGAAATTTTATGTAATACGTAAAGTTTCAATAACATGACAAACGTCTTTTAAAAAAACAAAGTCGTAGTCTTTTATAGTCTGATTCTTCATCCCTATCATATTAGTTGTGGATACACCAACACACTTTTACGAACAGTAAACAAATGCCATTTTATTGTTTTTATGTTTCCATGCTTTATAAAGATGAACTTGTTTTGTTGGTTTACGACTAATATTTTTTCATACATAATGTATTATAACAATAAATATGAATTTAAAATTAATTTATTGCAGCATTCACTATTACGCTAACCACTAGTAAAATAAATGTTATCTAGGACGTAAAACACATGCTGTAATTTCATGTATGATATACATGATATGCCAAACGATTTTGTATTGTCAATATTCCAGCAACGCTAATGCATGCTTGTCATCACCAACATCGGCGGGAAAATTTATATAGCACGAGAATAAACATTCCGACAATTCAATAATTTGGTTTTAGCAAAGTGCACTTGCGCTAGAATATGTTCATTATTCGTAAAAGTTATCATTGCTTGTGCAAAAAGTAATATTAAGGAGGCAAGCTATTTTTAGAGATATTTATAACATGAGCAGCAAGCTCAATATGAGGTTCAATCAGTAGCCAAGACACACATTGGCGGTAACAAATAGACGAAAATGTATACAAGCATATATTAAAAAAAAAATTAAAATCTGCCTGGAACTGAAAAGTAAGTAAAAAAAAAATTAGACGAAATCCCCTTACTGTGGTCATATGATTCACAGGGTAGCACTCACTATCCCACGTATTTCCATATATAGGAATGGTAAACACTTACACGTTTACGTAATTAACTAACGTTCATAATATCGAGAGATCATTTATATGCGTCAAATTGAAAGATCGGAATAAAGAATAGATAAAACTACACCTGAAAAACAGACCTGATCATCACGAACTTCAACCGCGTGACTAGCTAAATGGTAGCATATACCAGCAACGTGACGAAATGACGTTCGCTATTCAGTGGAGTGGACAGATTTAGGCTGCTCAGAACATCAAGGTCTTGGAAACCGACGAGGGCGAAGTGAGGTGAGCAAGGAGCAGCACCGGAATGCAAAGGCGGGGAAACAGGAAATCCCCGAGAAAACCCGCCGACCAGCGGTATCATCCGGCACGATTCCCGCATGCGAAAATCTGGAAGCCCCACCGAGAATCGAACAGGGTTTGTCTAAGTGGGAGGCGAGCAGTCTGGCCACTACACCACCGCGCCCCCTTCGCTATTCAGTGTCTGGAGACATAAATAAATGAAGGATGACATCCTAACTAACTGGGCACATTTCACAACATGGAACAGGCAGACAGAAAGAAGCCCATTTCTAGAGTTTCGCGTAGCCTGTATAAAACCGAATACGCTTACCTCAATGGAACCACTGAACAATTTCTTTTGTGTGTCTTTACCTTCTCTGTGTCAGAATTATGAAGTATAACTAACGTGGGGTAACTGGAAAGTAAGAATGCATTTTCTTCACAGTTCTAATGGCAGCTATTTTCACACACGTAACAAATATTCACAAGGTTGTTTACAACTCGTCATGGTGCAATAAAGCCCGCCAGCCATACTCTTCAAGGAATCGTTAAACGCCTTGTTGTCGACGTCTTTATTCTACGCCCTGAGAAGTAAAACTTTGTTGTGGCACACGAAACCAAATCACGTCTCGTAAGAAGTAGGCTGTTTGGAAGCGACGACGTAAACAAGATCACCGTGATAGTGCACCTGGGATTATTTCTTGGAAGAGAAAATCCAAAAGTTGGGAAATATTGTTAGGGGCAGAGTACAAGGAACGTGCACTCTTAGGTTATCCGCAAGAGTGTTGTAAACATACTTCATAACTTTATGTGTTATTAATTAAGGCAAATCATAGCCTAAATATTGTTGCTTGACTAGCAAACATGTGCATACGTAGAAATTTTTTAATGGTTAGGAGTGCTAACAGATAAAAAATTAGAAAGAGAAATCTTTAATTTTCATAGATATGTGAAATTTTACTCTTTCGATTAGTTTTATGACATATGGTTTACCGGTGCAGGTATGTGATATATGAAAATCTAATGTGTGAAGTAAAAGGAATACGTATACATTATTCAAATTGACAAGCTCTAAATATAAAACTTCATATTTTACTATCATAGCTGTAAAAGATCTAAGGTATAATAAACATATCTAGCGTGTAATTAACCAATTCTAAAATTCAGCATTGTTTAAAACCCTTTCTTATTACTTAAAGCAAGCAATTACGAGCATATTTAATTTTGTCAGATTGTAAAAAAACGGCACTTTGTCTGAAAGTCTTACTTGAAGTGTAATGTTTAAAGCAGTGCACACTATAATTCATTTTATTTAGTTCAGATAAAACAGTGCCCAAAATTTTTACACATATACATAAATAAATAGAGTTTTGGTGTGTTTTTGAAAGGGTTGAACAGAGGAAAATGTGTTAGCAAGTTCTCGATTTTTAACTTACTAAAATTTTTCTAAAGTACATTAATACAATTTTTTGTGTGATTTATTGTTGTAAGGTTATATAATTTATTTTATTAATGTATCTCTCGGCAACATAACAAAAATATGCGTCGAACAATATATTAAAATAAATCTCCATATGTCTAACGATAAATTTGAGATGGACCTAAAATATTAAACTTCTGTTATTAAAGGCAGTTAAATACATTTCTTACTACTTTGAGAGAAATGATTGTCTTCACGTGACAAATTTTGTTTTTGTGTAGTTATAGACAATGTATCATTAAGGCGGCGTTGCATTTTACGAGTTATTATTTTTTTCACGTAAATTTTCCTGCGTGTTATTTGGTAATGTCACCTTTCAGCATTCTGTTACGAGGGATAGAAACGAGCGTCAACATTCCTGGAAAATTTAAATTATAAAACATATTCAGTTTTCTTTAGGCAAGGTACACCCACAAATCCTTCAGCAATCCTGGCTTCCTATAAATGGCGACTGACATAATGATGTTAGCTGTTTATTGGATCTTCGTGTCAACACAAACGTTCTATCATTGTCCACACAAATGCTACTCTTGTCTGAAAATTATATACTATAGAGTTACGAAATATGGTAGCGTGAATATACAAAAATCTGCACTGTTAAAAGAATAAATGAGTGAAAATGCAATTTTTCCTTGTGCCTACCGAAGTGGCGTGGTGGTTAACATTCGTACTCGTGTTCGGGAGGATGTGGGTTCGAATCCCCTTCCGGGAATCCTGATTTCGGTTTTCCATGTTTTCCCGAAATCACTCCAGGCGAACGCTGGGCTGGTTCCTTCGTACAGGCAGGCCACGGCCGATTCCTTCCCCGTCCCTGCTTCTCTGAGCAACTTGCTCTGTGGACGAGGTGTCGAGTATTATTGCTTACCTATAGGTCGTTCACGGTAAACTGAGTACGTTTGAAAGCCCGGCTTAAGATTTACTTGTACTCGTATTGAATATTCTTCCACCATATGTGAAGTTAACATAGTCATGGCCTGATCACTTTATTCATGCGTCGGCAAAGAAAAATTGTGGCATTATTCAAAAAAATATTTTACAAATATGCTCATTTTCAACACTTATATGCATTAAAAAATAGAAACAAAAATAAATAATTTCATTAATCACACACATGAACGTGACACTTTTAATTCAACGTTAAAAGATGGAATAACTTTCCCCCAGTCGTTACCAACTTCGCTTGGCGCACGCCAGTCAGTGTGCCCGTTAAAATATACCCAGAAAGGAGCAGTAACATTTTTAAAGGCTGCTTTCAAAATATGTCACTGCATTGTGAACAGCCTGTATAGTCCGTTCTTAGTTACTTCCAGCTTTTCTGAAGCCCTGCTAAAGTTCTAATTCCAGGATAGTCCTCCGCCTCGTGAAAACAAAGCTTAACCAAGTCTAGAAAATCACACCAAAGGAACAACGCACCGCATTCGTGAGCACTCAGTTTAATACAATTTTGCATAAGAACTACACTGAAGAGCCAAAAAAACTGGTATAGGCGTGCGTGTACAAATAACAGAGGTATGGAACCAATCAGAGTGACGCGATGCGGTCGGCAGCTAGATCGGTTACTGCTGTTACAATGGCAGGTTATCAAAATTTAAGTGAGTTCGAACGTGGTGTTATAGTCGGCGCACGAGAGATGGGACATAGCATCTCCGAGGTAGCGATAACATTTGGATGTTCGAGTACGACCATTTTACGAGTGTACCGTGAATATCGGGAATCCGGTAAAACATCACATCTTCGACATCGCTGCGGCCGGAAAAAGATCGTGAGAGAACGGGACAAACGACGACTGACGAGAATCATTAAACGTGACATACATGCAACCCTTTCTCAAATTGGCGCAGATTGGATTTGTGGACTTCCCTACAGGATTCATGGTGTGAATTGCCTCCTGCATATCTTCAGACATTAGTCGAGTCCATGCCACGTCGTCTTGTGACACTTCTGTTCAGTGTGTTTCTTACTATAACTATTAGTAACACCCCTACTTTATCACGGTTTTTATTCTTATTGACTTTAAATGAAACATTATTGTTTATATTAAAAATATAATTAATAGTTCAGTATAACCAAAAATAAGATATTTTTATGTTAACAGACGTATTCAACGCTTGTGAAATATGGCATATTTAGGAAACAACTAAACACGTCATTCATGGGGTTATTTTTCAAAGGTTTGATTCAAAAAGCGTGAAGAAGCCGCGAACAGCCTATGTTGACACGTGCTGAGGTGTGGGGAGACCCGGGAGCGAGTGAGGACCCCTGCTCGAGGACGTACCAGGGCGCCGGGCCATTCTCTGAGCGAGACGTCCGCAGCTTGTCTCATTTCCTGACGTCCGTGGCCGGGCACCTGTGCGTGCACTTCTCTTTCCACAGCTACGGCCAAATCTGATGAGTCGCCTTACTGTTTCCACGCTGTTTGACGACAGTGGTGATGTTTAGTACAGTTCAAATGCGACGGCATTCTTCGCGCTGCTTTGAGGGAGGGAATGTAAGGGAGTCAGTTTAGGGGAGGGGCCTCCGGAGCGCTCGCCACTGGAGGGAGGGAAAACACGTTGGCACTGCTGGCGTTATACGTGCCAAACTGATATAGTTCATTTCATATAAGAAGGCCACATTCTGACAGTCAGTGAGTGGCAACATAATATATTGAAAACAACTAACGTCCCATTTACAAAATCCTGTATCAGCTGATGCACGAACGAACAAAAGTTAATATTACGTTGGCTATTCTGAGAGCAGTGCCGAAGCACATCACACAAGCAGAA
>NQII01000290.1:21040-62679 GCA_002778355.1 Clitarchus hookeri | reverse complement strand
GGGGGGGGGGGTCCATCGTGAAGAGTTGTACCTCTCCTTACGTTCTATTGGTATTCAGTTTCCCTTTTCCTATACTTCCGTGCTTTACTCGCATTGTATGTTGATTAGTAATGAATGTTCCTTCTCAATTTCTGATTTAACATCATGTTGACAGGGGTGGTTACCGGTGTTCCTTAGGGACTCCTGGGTGGCCGGCCCTTCCCGTCCGTCTTCCTATGTTTCGTGGACCTTTTAGTCCCGGTTGATCGGCCTCTACCAATCTGCTTAATCCGTCCGTTATCCTGTGGTTTTCCTCTTTCATGCTGGGGCGAAAAAAATCAGACTACCATCAAATATTTTATTGAATCAACTGGAAATATTGGCTTGGCCACTCATTTGATTGCTTTTGTTCAAAAATACAGCTCGAGAGTTTGTTTGTAATTTTTGTGACAGTGTTCATTACTGCATTTGTTTATGCTTGACAACGATATAAAAATCCTAATTAAACAAGTTTAATAGGAAAGCGAAAAGTAAAACTTTAAATATTTATCTGCCTATGTACTCCAGTAATTGAATTGAATGTATTTAAAAACATTCCCAGTTTATCATTGTCACTTTAGCTGAGGTTGCTTGGAAACGCTCGGACGTAAATGGTCTGGGTTAGACTCTCGACGGAAGCTGTTGAACGCACGCAGTGTCAAACAAATTTTCTTTAGTTGCACCAACCAAATCTTACAGCCTGGGACAACCAAATAAGAACCAAATAATAATTTTATTTCAGCAACAACAGGTTTCATTGGTTGCGCCGAACCAACTTTGTTTTATTCAACAGAACATTTTCTCCGCGCGTACAAAGAAATTTCGAAAATGCCGCTAAATGTATTTAACTATTTACTTTTCAATGGAATACGGGAATTAATGTCACAAATAAAGCAATAAAAATTGCTTCTTTTTGCAATTAGCCAAGTAAATAACGTGTACGATAATTAAGTGAAAAGACACTTAACAACTCTTATAGTGACTTTACAATAATACATCTCAAAAATTTGCCCAAAACCAAAATTACGACACGAAAAAAAAAAATTCTTTGTTATGAGAATACTTGATATTCGCTGCGCTAACATTAAAAACAATTATTTGTGTATCTAATGTGTCTCCTTTGAAGAAGATAAAACACTACTGGTCTCAACTCCGCAACTTGGCTTTAGCTGCAGACGTGCAACCGCAAGGGGTGGGCACCTCTTCGGAGAACGTACATCTGGCCGGCTGCCCTGCCCCGGAGACCTGTTAGTCCAAATAACACGAGTATTGGTTAGACGGGGTGCAGAGAGGTTTGGGGGGTGTTGGAGGGGGTGGCGGGAGGTACTGATTGGCAGTCACGCTGATTGGAGTTCCCGCGGCGCGAGGGAGAGGCGTCGGCGTCCACGTTACCCCGAGTCAACAGCGCCCCCTCCCAGCCGTGGCCGACACCGCTGGAAAATAAAAAAAAACACATTCCAGCGACTGGAGTTTCCGTGTTTCCAGACCCACCAGCGTTTCCGACACTTCGACCTCCCTGATCGAAGTTTGCGAGTTGCCTTAAGACCACAATAGTCTAGGTTCCAACATCGGCTAAGCCATGGAGGTCTGTGTCATTTTTTTTTGTATGTAAGTTTAGGCTGATACAGGCTGTTCATGATTACCTAAGCCTTTTCGAAAACCCTGGTAAGATTGATCCTACTCAGTTTGGGAAGCTCAATGCTTTTAGTTTGGTGACCAAAAATTTTCACCGCCAGGGTGCACTGGTGTCGCATATGTACTGGATATTTACGTTTCGTATGTAAGTAAATGGGATAATTGTAATTTTCATAAAATAAATATTACTGAGTAAAGTCTTTATTTATATTGTGCCAGAATCTACGTAAAGAATAAACTTCGTTCTTAGAGCTAAAAATGAAATACATTCTCATGTTTATCAATATTCTGTCCTAAATGTGATGTAGCAATACGTTGGCTTACACAATTACGTTATTTTATTATGACAACTGAATCGAACAAAAAGTAGCGAAGTGCAATTTCTGTAAGGGAAAGGAGAAGAGTACAAAGTTCTTTTCAATGACGGCTATATTTATTTCGTACCTAAAATTAGCAAACATTTTTCATTGAAATAAGTCCGCTTACGAACGTTCAATGCCAAACACAGTTGTATTTTTACTGTTTACTGTTGTAAAGATTATTGGAGGGCGTGAATAATGGTTACGAAATAAAGTTAATACCAAAAGTTTGGCTGGGACAATTAAATATCACAACTCCAGTCAAATACGAATTTTTACGCACAGATTTATAGAATTTCTCCATTTATTACAAGCTTACAAGATACCTCTTTGGAACACTAGTGCACCTTGCGGCGGAAATGTTATCTATGCCAGACTCTTCCATAAGAAATGTGGTTTGTTCCCAACCTGAGTGGAATCAACCGTAGCCATGCTTAGTACTTACTTTTCCTGCGCATTTTGCATCCTTCTGCCATATGTATACAATTCACATTGACATTGACCGTCTTACATTATTCATGCAACATCCAAGTAAAATGTGGTATTTTTAGGAATGTATATGTGTTAATAATATTCAAGTATGTGCTCTTCTGTGTATAAAATGAGGAACACTGACATCAATAGTCTTAAATTTAAATATTATGCTCTCCGCCAAGTCTTAAAAAAAAACAACGTTTGTGAATTCGCTACCAACTTAACTGGCAGCCAGCGTCCAGTGTGTACTGTAGCACATACTGTGTAGTTTATTGACAGTGATTTCTATTTCAATGGTTGATTTAAAAAGTGCTCAGTTTACCGTAAAAAGAATATACAGCATTTACGCCATCCCCCGATTAGTTTCCAAGGATATTCGGAAGCGTTTAAGAAAAAATAATTTATAATATGAAGAAGAGAACGCCTTGAAGGAAGTGAATGAGGAAGAGCGCGTGTGTATATAGCACACGTGGCGATGAAGATCACATCGCTATGGAAGAGTTAGGAGTCGGGTATGTCTGTATTTATTTGAGGAGTATCAGCAGCTGCAGAGAGAGAGAGAGAGAGTAGTAACCTGTAGTTTCCAATGCTATGCTATGCCCCGAAGCTGCGCTGAATGCTGCTGGCATGCCTGGACGGCGTTTGCAGGCCCCATGAAGGGAGTTCGAGCGAGACCGTGCGATGGGACTTTGTGCGGCCGAATGATCATTCCCAAGATATGGGCAACACGTTGGACGAGAAACGCGAGGTAGGTAAGAAAGTAGGGCTTAACGTCTTGTTGACAGCTGTATCATTGGAGACGGAGCAAGTTGCTCAGAGAAGCAGGATCGTGGAAGGAATCGGCTATTGCCTTTAGCAAGGTACTCTATCTTAGTATTCGCTTGGAGTGATTTCGGGAAACCATGGAAAACAGAAATCGGAGTGGCAGAACCGGGATTCGAACCCCGTTCCTCCCGAATGCGAGTCCAAAGCTTCAACAATGCGCCACCTCGCTCAGTGATAAATATGAGGAGTGCATTAATGTTGTAACTGCTATTCGAGAAAGGTGCACATGTCCACACGCATGGTTCCAAAAAGCGTCTTACAGATTCACGTCAAGATCATCACGTCGTACGAAAGGCATCCGCGACGGAAGAGCAGATTACAGGAAGTGCCACACCAGCAGTGTCAGCTAGGATCATCCGCAACTGTTGGTTTCATGGTGGACTATGATCATGGGTGCTGCTAAGTAGACTCATTCACGTGTTCACCATCTGTCCCACGTTGAGCATTTCCCGTTGTCGGGTCCAGTTGACGTAATCGACAACCTCTGATGAACTGCGCCTTCGAGTGGGATGTGCATGAAACTACATTCCACAGGATATTTCTCGCTTTCATGATCGTTTCATTGCAAAAGTTGCAGACAACGTTAATACTGGACGAGTAGGTAAACACTGTGAACTGCAATGAGTTTCGTTACACCCTGCAGGCGCTGCAGGTGCGAGGCCACCTCATGCAAATGTGCGCGTGTGCATATGAGTACTATTTTCATATTCTGAAACTAAGACCTTACGCTTTATGATTTCTTTGTCCGTTGACGGAAGATTAATTGGAATGCTGTCCACTGTTTGAGCCTGCTCTCTCAATTTCCTAGAGTGGCGTGTGGTTTGGTCATCGGGAGGGCGGTTGTTGAAATAAGACAGCCATTGTTTCCCTTTCCCTAGGTTCCACCGAAGATTCTCCCTTCGCTCCGACCAGCACAGCCGACGTGAACATTAATAACGGCCCTGACCGCCTGCCCACCGCAGTGACTTGCGCCCGAGAACCACTTTGAACTTTCTCCAGGGCCCAGACGTCTTCTCGGCGTCCAAGCACCCTCTCGCTACGATGACTTCAGCCACAGTGTTGACCTCCCTTGTGTCCCCTCGAGTCCAGACGCTATCTCAAACTCTCTCTCTCTCTTTACCGCAGCTTCATCCACAGCAGTAGGCAGGGTCTCTGAAACTGTCTACATCACCACCATCACTGTGTCTAGCCTGATAAAGGTATCGCTTCACATCACAAAATACAAACTGGAACCCTTGCAGCTATAAAGATACATTTTATAAATAAATTACATTTCCTAATCATTAGAGCAGACTTTGACCACCGTTTCTTGCTTGTATATGGGGTTGCAGACATTCTGAGAAACCACTATGCTGATCATATTCCAAACTATTGTGCACTACACTATATTTTCAGCATCTAAAATATCTCGCATCTTACACTGAATTATAGAACCTATTGTGGCAAAATTGTTCTTAGAGTTTTCAACTACATCATGATCTGTTTTTCTTCAAAACGCTACATTTACAAAAAAAAAAATTACGTCAATTGTTATTTCATTGAATTTACAAAAATAAATAAATAAATATATATATATATATATATATATATATATATTTTGAAAGTGCATTATTATTATATTTTAACTGAAATAATGATGTCCCTTGAAACTGTTATCCAAGTAGGACTGCAGAAAGAAACTTACAATTGTGGAATTTTAACATAAAACACATATATTTTTGACAGTGGTGCTCACGTACTTATTTTAAATGATCGTTAACATTTATTTACAGCTTTGGACTTAACGTTAGATTGAATAACTAATAGTTTCTTCTGTGTCGTTGTTTCGGAATACAGAACTAAGAGTAAAAATTATATCTGAAAATTACTAAAAAAATCTGACAAAAATGCACATAATGCTTCAAATAACAGACCACATTCATGCAATTCCAATAGGCCCTACAATAATGTTCAAAATAGTGATCTTACGAATATTATATGCGGCACGTGTAAAACCATATAACTGTTTTAAACCAAAATTTGTGTACCGGTAGCAATTAAGATGATTTAATTCACGCATTAAAAACCTGTTAATTCGCAATCTTAAGCGATCGTTTACTCTGAAAAATCAATCTTTTATATTTTATTTCGGAAACTATTTAATTGATTATTACCAAATTCCTAACAACCAATTTTTATATGCAAGGCTTTTATAAAAAGTGGAATTATTACATCAAGTAATATTATTGTAGTATCCTTGTAACTATTAGACCGATTTAAATCACACTCGGTACTGGCAACATTTACTGACAGCATTCAATTCAGTAAATAACTCTGTTTTTTAAACCTGAATTTGGGAGGTATTGTCAACTTAAAAATTAAGCTCATACGTTATTTCTCATAACATTTTCGTCCGATAGCTTTCAAATTAGACACATACGCAGTGGCATGAACGAAAGGAAGTAATTGAGCTAATTTTATTGATTAAAATTTAAAACTAAATTTGTAGACTGTGTAATATTTAACTAAAACATGATTGTATAACAATTTAACGAGTTTAATCAACATTTTGTTATACAAAAATGAAATTCCAAAACCAAACACTTTCAAACTACAACTCTCTCTTCTGGAATTCTGGAAGGAACGGTTCTTGTTTGTCACTTATAATACGTAGCACACGAAATTTCTTTTAACAATAATTCGCTCAGTTTTTTTTTTTTTTTTTTTTTTAAGTTTCGAACATATTAGTGTTTTTTCTTTCAATGTGGCACAAAACGTTGCAGATACACTTTTCTCGCTTCTGTTCGGTAAGATTTCCGAGAACAGTGATAATGCGTGAGATTGTAATTTTGCCACATCATTTATTTGATCCAAGTTACGTACTAAATTACCTATGAAATCACGTAGAGAAGCACGGATAATGTCTCGCTAGTTGAACAGCAAATACACGTAAACATATATTCAGAAGTGATTACCATAGTTATTAAATTCTCGAAGAAGGCTGTTTCTGGTTCTTGACCCTAGCGTAGATTAGCAAAAAAAAGTTCCTGAATAAAATGTGTTATTTCGAGGTGAAGATGTTTTACTACTTCAGCTTTATAGTTTTTTTTTTTCACGCCAAACACTGCTTAACTCATAGCCAAATGTGAATATTATTCGCAATGGAATAAATGTAAATTCAATAATGTACCCAAAATACACATAATATTTAGTTATTTTCCTTGTTTTCGGACCAAACTAATATATCTTTTTATATAACTATCGAACATTTTACGAGGAAATACGTTAAGTAAATATTTCACGGAAAAATTAGAGTAACAGCCGTATTTCATAAATATGTAAATATTTCCTTACAGATAGCAGTTTTATAATTGTAGTAAACTTTTTGTTAGGTTATTAAATTCATATCCTGAAGTCGCTCGTTTCAGTTTTAGTTCAATTTATACTATCCCAATTCTGAAAGTGAGCTTGTTTGTATTATTTGCGTGTTACAATAAAACTGTGTTAGTGACTCGTAACCAAGCAAAAACTGTGAGAGTAATATATTTTTATTTGTTGGAAATGTCATAACACTTAATTTTTACAGTACGAATACTGTTTGGCAGAAATATAAAACTACGAGTTTGCTGCCATCCAATCCCCTAAAGACAATATAAAGCACACAATGTTTTAACATTGCATAACGTTTGAAAACTATTTTTGTGCCAAGGTTCAGAACGTTTGCTGAAAACGTTCTAAACAGCAGTCAATTTGCTTAATACATACATGATGTTTCACTGCTATTTCTGCTCAAGGATTCAGCGCCTATACGTGAAAATGTTTTTCAGTGAGTTAACTTCTTAATTTTACCAGTGGTCATTAGAGATATCATGATGACTGAGCTAGGACCAGCGGCGACAACTGCTTGAAAACGTCCCTTGCAAAACTTAATTTCATTGAACTTAACCATATTCCTGCAATATCAAATGTTTCATATCATTTTATGTAAAACTTACCGAAATAAGTTTACCCCACTTAAAATAGCATAGTAATAGCAAAACGGCGAGTTTTTCAAATATTTCTACGTAAATGATGCTACTGTGTGTAAAATAAACGACATATAATTTTTTTATGGTTATAGGAAATTCATAATTAAATGCATTACACCTCGTAATCATAGTTAGTACAACTGGCATACATTTAAGGAATTTTAATCGAATTTGCAGATAAAGATATTATGAGTTCTTTTATTTTATAGCGTAGTCTGTAATTATATTCTCATTATGAGGCTATTAAGCAGAACTTTGTCGTCTGAAAATTTACGTCGCCTAGGAATTTGAATACAAACGGAAACTTCTGTACTTTGGTGATTTCACGTCTCAATAAACTATTTTTTAAATGTGTGTTAACTCATTATTTAACACAATTCCGATCACTGGAGAAGCATGAGAGACTTTTCCAGATTACGTGACTACTACTACTCGACTAATCACATAAGGATAAACTTACACCAACGCCCTGCCCGGGGAATCAAACCCAGAGCCCATCAATTCGTACACCACGCGAGTCAGCTGTGCAGTGGAGGTCGGCTGCCTATACGAACAAAACGCTTGCGATGGTCTCCAGAAATACGGGAAATGTGACGTCCGCGCTTACCCCGCTTTGTACCGTTAGACATTACTCAAACGGCCTTGTTCGGCCCAACCTCCCCCCCCCCATAGAAAAAGAAGGGCAAATAGCTCCCATCTGGTTCGAAGAAGCTTGGCAGCCATACGATATTCACCGTGTTGAAAACCGGCCACAACTAGTTTTAAGAAAACTGCGTATTTATTTCGAGTAATTTTCAAGTTTGTTCCTCACTGATTGCTACACCGAGGAATATATAAGCTTATATAATGAAAAATAATTCTACGCGTGTATTTAAAAGAAAATTCTGCGTATATTAGCGATGTACATTAGGTGCAGTAAATAACTTCAAAGATAATATACAAGAAAAATAATTGAGACTGAAAGTGCTTACAGTGAAATGGTTTCCAAAAAAGATCAGCGTTCTAAAACTGAGCTGTCAAGCATTTCTTACATTCAGAGTGGTAAAAGTATGAAACCATAAATTTGTAATTAATAGGTATAATTTATAAAAATAAAGGAAGTAGATCAATTAACACATAATTATTTACCTAGCATATTTACCAACAAACTATTTACAAAGTCGTGTTATCCAACTGCGAATATTGAATTATTTTAGGCCATTTATCAATTACTGGGTTTGTTGTTAACGTATTAAATTCATCATTTCAATGCAAAATAAATCTTAGATTTCAGACGTTCCGCAAATGAACTGGAATGTTTTTTCATTCCGCTGAATGTGCAATATATCCGCACTCGGCATACCTCTCGAAGAAATTGGGATGGCTTTTAAGTAATTATTCTTATCCCCTGACGTCACAATGGAAAAAGAGGTTCAAAAGAATATATATGACAAGTAAGAGGATAAACATCTAGTTCGACATATTTGACTGTATTATTCCATTGTAGTAAACTTCTATGGGTAGCAAAGTTGGCTCGGGCGTAATCTTACAGTACAAAACAACATATTGTTACGAGTTGTGGTCAGGCCCTTAGCTGAGCGGCCTGCCTAATCACACCTTCACTTATTTATCCAGGACACGGGTCGTGATCGCTGAAATTAGTTATGAAATCGCAAACCACAAAAACCCCCTGCACCGGCCGGTAAACGGGGACAACGCAGCCGATATAGGACAGTGTAGTCCGTGGGCGGTGTCTTTTGTCGTCGGGCCATTGGAACGAGAAGACCACTGAAGATGGGTGTGTCCGGCCATCGGCTTGCGCCATCTTAATCAGCCTCCAGAATCATGAACAAGGCGGGGACTCTCCAATTAGGCTTTACTCAGAATGTGGCTGGTTAAATCTTTATAAAATAATATCATTTAATATTTCGGTATATTTGTATGGCTCTCCCCCCCCCCTCCAAGGGGTTATAATTCAATCATATTCATATTGAAATAATATTGTACAACCTTAATGTTAAATAAACCTCTTTTATATAGTGTTCATTACAAAACTCTTATCAATTACTTGTTACGCCCCTATATCTCCGTTAAGGATAATTGTCAACAAAAGATCAAAATAATAACAACGTGTTCAAATCCCGAATAATACGCGGCTGTACCATTTTTTAGTATAAAGTTAGATAATTTTTAATTATATGCCAATATTCTTCTCCCCTCCCCCTTCGCCACCCCCGACACTTAACATATAGCAGAGGCTTTAATAAACTGCAATTAAAAAATTGCTCCCCTGTATAGAATAGTTACATATTCGTATTCGAGTTGACGCATTTCAGTTAAATCGTACTTGTTATAATATTTTCTCCTACAGCACCACCTGATATCGAAATATGAATTCGTCTTAGTATTTGGTTTTGAAAGTAGTCTTATATGCCACGAACAGATGTATCTGTACGAATGCTTTTACGAAATACGTAGCAATGCGGAGATAATGTAATGAAAATTCTGCTCTACACAGTATTGTTTATGTAGCCATTCAACATTCGCTGGTTCTCAAACGTCAGACTGTTTATGAGCGCCACTTTGTTAACATAAATTACACTTTTCCATTCGTGGCAGGTGGACTCTGCTAGTATTTGCAGAACGCACTACCACACGCCACCAGCAGCACGTCTAAGCTAAATTTACTATTATTCCAGTAGTTCTATTGTCCTTCGAAAACTATTCGTCCTATCTACATGAAACTAAAACCATATTAAAGTGGTAAGTAGTATCTAGGGTTTTTCCAAATTTCGTCCTTCCAAGGCTTCAACTTTATAATATATAGCCAAATATAAAAACTCGTTTAAAAAGCACTACTAACCATAATATTTTTTTACTTGGACTTTTTATAAATCATTTCTTACGAGGTCATGAAAAACCATAGATGAAGGTTCACTCTTTTCTTAAAAACAAAATTGCTTCAGACAAGATTCTGACACTCTTGGTGTTGGAACTTCTCACTAAAGCAGGCAAACGAAATGAGAACTTTGACGTGTGGTGGCTAAGCCAAAGTCTGAGCCAAAGCATAGGAGGGGACAGGGATGATCTTGAACCCGAAAATGAGTGAACACCTCTTTCCAGTAGTGATACTGGGAAAGCAAGAAGGAGATCGCCCTTCCCCATTGTTAACACCTCAACCACCAGCAATACCTGAACCTGTCATTGCGAAGCAGGTGCAATTACCAAGGACGACTGGCTCAATCCTGCATCTGATGGAACCAGAAGAAGAGGAAATAAAATCGGACATGACAAACCCACCGACACAGGAAAATCCAGAGAGACCAAATGATATGGCCGTGTTCTTGGAGACCAGTTCTGTACGTGCGAGAGGGTTTTGCTCATCTTGCTCGCAATATGAGCAGGCTCCTAAGGGACAAGAAAAGAAGAGCGGTCTGTGCTCTAGGAAAGCAAAGGGAGCCTGAGGAGAGAGGCAGGAGCAAACAAATGACGTAAAGAAGCGAAAGGGTAGTCTCTCTGCTCAAGGCAAGGGTAAGTAGAAACGAGATGGTACCTTTCTCTGAGAGAATTGTAACCATAGAATGGACATCCAATGGGAACACAATGGATGCCGGAGTGCAGGCCTTTAGGAGTCCACCCGAAGGAACCCTGGGAACTCTATGACGAGGTCATACGAGGCACCCAGGTTTCAAGACTGGAGAAACCGAATATCCTGATGGCAGCAGTTGCTCTGCTGGTAAGATCAATAGACTGGGAAGAGAAGATCCTTTTCCCTCACATGGAGTGCGTGGACAGGCTCACCGCCGCCCAGGTGAGCCTGCCCACAAACAAGGAGGGACTCTTAGGCTTGCTCAAAGAGTGCTTCTGGAGAAGGGGAGAAATATTCGACCATGCATTGATCTTCAAGGATGCAGTCCGTACTTACGGGAGGGGTACTTTTGAACACAGTAAGCCCTTCACTGGGGATTCTGTGGCCAGGTACTAGTTTTTCACCTCGGGTGGCTCCTTAAACAAAACCGGATGTGACAAACCCTGATTAGATAGTCTTTCCTGGACTAGTTTTTCACCTCGGGTGGCTCCTTAAACAAAACCGGATGTGACAAACCCTGATTAGATAGTCTTTCCTGGATAAGACGTTCTGTTCCAGGAAAACCGATGAAGACCCCAGCGAAGGCCCCGGAACGCGAGAACGGATGATGGTAGGAGCGAAGCTCCTAAGGAATGGACCTGCCATTTTGGTATGTAGAGAGAATGTGTAGTGAATGTGTGTGTGCGTGAGTGACGAAACGAAAGTCTGCAGTGTGGTTAGAACAATGCCCCTTGCGTCCGGTGGGCGAGTAGGTGGGGGACAATTATGGTTACCCGTTGCCCCCCAAATCTAAGCTCAGTACAGACTCAGACGCACTGGGCCGTGAATGTGCTAAGGGTATGCCGTCATGGTTAATTTTCCCGTGAAAGAAGGACAAGCGCGAGCGCGGTAGGAATATGTGTGCATGTGTAGTTTTGTGTGTTTTAAATTCATTTCGAACAGTATGACGGCTTCAAAACTCAAAGTTCTCAGTGAAGCCCTGCGAAAGAAAAGAGCCGACTTAGATCTAGCTTGCGGGAGATAAAGTAAAAGTAGAAAGAGGTGCCCCCGGCATGACCTTTTAATAGGTATTGGCCACCTGGAGGGGAGGTTTGGTGAGGCCAGCGCCGGTTTCACCGGGAACTTTGTTTCAACTATATTGGCAATGACCGTAGGCAATACAGAATAAAATATTTTTAAAAAGATTACAATAAAATAATTCTACAATTATTGATTCGGAGCTTGTAAAAGTAAAGTAAGATATACACGTGAAAAACGATGGTTTCATTTCGAGTACCAGTATTTCTGTACAGTAATACTGACATAAAAGTAAAAAAAAAAATATACTTTCATATACTAAACAGAAATGTTTTCTATTGGTAGAATGTTACAAAAAGGCACGGAGAATTACCTACGCCACTGCGCAAGATGTGAGAATCTACAGTGCACAGTTTCAGGAACAGTGATAAATCCTCTTAATTCCGTACTCAAGTTATGGTAGAATCACCTCGCAAGTTCGCGGGGCCGCGGTGGCTGAGTGGTTAGCCTACTTGCCTTCTACAGAAGCGAACCGGGATCTATTAACCGGCTGGGTGACTCCCGGATTTTCGCATGTGGTAATCGTGCCGGACGATGCCACTGGTCAGCGGGTTTTCTCTCGGGTATCTCCCGTTTCCCCCGTCCTTTCATTCCGGCGCTGCTCCATACTCACCTCCAACACCCTTATCGGCTCTCAAGACCTCGCTGTTAAAAGCTGTCAAGATCTCTTCACTAGCAAGTTCGTTCATGCGGTAGGACACTTGCCGCACGTTAGAAAATCGCGGAGCTCAATCAAGTAGACTGACGAAATTTTTTCTTATGTTATTTTTCAACCCGTTTTCTGGAAAATGATTGCAATTTCCTGATAATTTCCTGATTAGTGTTACTGCCTAAAAGAATAATTAATAATGGCTAATAATCTCAGAGTTCTGAAAAGAACTTGAACCGTTTCTTGCATACAAGTTTCGGGGCACAAAGGATACGCATTTACTTTCAATATTAGTTACCAGATGCAACTAAAATTCGGGAGAATATTCCTAAAGATCTTTGACATAATTTACGATTTAAGTAAGATTTCTGCAGTGCTTTTACCGCGCCCATCAGCCACGTTTGTTGTTTTCCCATGTGACCCAACCAACAAGATGTTCATTTACATTTGAAGCAGTAGTGATATCTATTCTAATGTACTCTGCATACCAACCTACAGGACCTGCGATGAGAAATATGAGTGCTCCTGTGAAATTACTTTTGAAATAATCGCAGCGATCATGACAGTCTCTGTTCACTCGGTCCCGGCAGACCTTTCACAAGTTTAAGTACGGAATTAAGTATATAATTATCACTGCTGCCGCGCTGGTCGTGGTTCAAACGGTCGTACTAATACGTGCACAATTATAGAATTGTCGTAGTTCTTATGGAAGTTGCCCACGGTCGTAGTGATATTTTAAGTACGGAATTGAGTAAAGAATTATTACTACTCTCATGATGATCGTCGTGGTTCACAAGGTCGTAACGCCCCGTGCGCAATTTTACGTAGGTAGTTAAGTTGAAAATAATGGTCAGTCGTGTATCGGTTTATAAATGCGTACAGACTATCGCCTTGCACTCATCGGCACAAGTAAAGCTGAGAGCTGAACTTCAGCCTAGAGCGTAATAAACTCGGGGAAATGGTTTTCCCTCGCCGGCAGCGTTTCCCCCCTCCACAAGTACAAAGGGGGAGGGGTGAGAGACATACCCGACCGTCCGGCAATATGCCGTTAGCCGCCTCGTGCGGAGCGCCAGCCCGATAACGGCAAATCTCCGTAACACCGAGCTCAACACCCTTCCTTAACCTCTCCCCAGTAACCGCCTCAAAGAACCCGCCGAGATAATACCCAAGCCCCGGCACGACTGTTATTTCTCGCCTCGCGTCGTTCCTTTCACTGCGCACTGCTGGCACGCATCCGCGAAAATCGTTCATTCTCGGTTACTTGCAAATTTTTTGAAGCCCTGATATAGTTCTGCTTTCAGGCTGTTCCTCCGCCTCGTGCAAACAGAGCTTAAGATCAATGTTAAAAGTTGGGCAACCAAACATTTTCGCCACTAGGTAAGCGCTAGTGTCGCATGTGAAACACATTTTTATCTATTTTCTACGTTAAAAAACCGGATAATTACAATAATCATAAATCAAATAAAAATTAGTTTCGAAACTTATTACAATAGTTCTCTTTTATTATTTACGCAGATAAAAACTTTATTTAAAAGATACATCTTTGGAACACTGCACACCTAGCGGCGGAAATTTTCCTTTAGCCAAACTCTCCCATAATAAAACTCGTTTTGTTCTTAACCTGAGTAGAATTAACCTTGACCATGTCTAGAAAATTGCACCGAAGGAGCCAACGGACCGAATTCACGCTCACTCAGTTTAATATTATTTTGCATATGAACTATTTCTTAACAGGCATTACCAACACTATTTTCTCTCTAGTTTTATTTGTATAAATTATAAATTAAATATTATTATTTACAGGTTAGTATAATAAGAAGTTCAATTTAACCATAAATTTTATGTTAATCGAAATATAAAACGTGTGTGATACATTAATATATTTAGGAAACAGCCAGACACGTTATGAATGGGGAGATTTTTCAAAGGTTTGATTTGCAAAAATTTTAAGAAACCGTGAACATACTACACCAAACTGTACAGAATCGGAACAGTCGCATGTGTCCCGGTGGCTCCGACCGCAAGCCCAGACAAGATAACCTCACGCCCAGGGTGCGAATTAAACTGTTTTCTAAGGGCGGTGACTTTTTTTGGTGAAATCAAAACTTTTACAGATTCGCAGATATCTGCTGGCGGATATGTGTAGTAGCTTGTAGGTTTTAAACAAACGTCAGCGTTAAATGTCTCCAATCTGTGCCTAGTGTGAAGTTATGTACACGAAAGACTACAAAAAATTTAGCGCTACACCGAGAGCTTGGGTTTCGACCATCTGTATATATTAGTCGTCTGTGGCCTCGTGTGTTTTCCAGCCAGTGCTTTCCGTCTGAAGCTTCGATGTTATAATTTGTACGTGGGAACAATTCGTCTCATCAGTAATCATGCATTTTTATTTTTTAGGGAAGGAAATCAGTTTCCCTGGCAAGGAAATGATTTTCCTTATACATGAGCTAAGGAAAACATTTTATGAGAGGAGGAATTCCTTGCGTAGTTACCAATGAATTATAAAGAGTCAGGATATCGCCGTTATCCACAGCTGAAGATAGAACTTTTATTGAACATCGCCAGGTTTTGTGGCCTAAAACATTGAAAATACGGTTGTTTGTTTTTAAATGAAATGATTGTTAACGGAAGCATTTTTCGAAATAATAAAGAGTGGGATATTTAAAAATAACTATAATTTACCTGCGTAGCTTACGTTAACAAGAAGGGAACAAAGTTAAAGATTTATAAGTCAGCTCAGTAGTTTATCATGTGAGGCACTCCCTAATTGAACTGCCAGAAAAATATGATGGGGTAGCTGAAAATATGTTAAAATTTTAAAATACCTAATTAAATTCTGTTTTTATTTTGGTTTCATTCTTAATTTTTTCTCGAACACATTTGAACATATTATGGGGAAGAGACTGTGACCAGTATAATCGATCATAGGCTGGTCACGGTAGTGAGAACTTTTGAAAGACCTGCTTAAGATGTGTTATAATGTTGTATCCTTCCGCTATGTGTAAAATTCAAATAGCCACGAGCCTTTAGACTTTATTCATGCAATTGTCAGGTGAGAATTTTGAATTTTTAGGAACTACGTGTCTTACTAATACGCTAATTCGTATTATAATGAGTATATAAGAAAAAACACAATCTTGATTTACCATAAAATAAAACATTACACTCGCAATACAACTTGAAGACTTAGAACTATTTTACTTAACTCGCTTCCGGATAACTGGAGCCTGCATGCCGTAGTGTACGCTACAATATATGCAGTTAAGTGGTCGATTTAAAAATAGCTCACTTTACCCAACATGTACGGGATGTACCCATGCGCGTGTAGCACGAGGCACGAAACATACTAAAAATCGATTTAGTTGGGGAAAAATAAATTTAAATTTCAAACCGGGTGAAATGTTCTAGCGTGGTGAAGTTTCTGAAATTGGCGCGCTGTCATTTCGTCCAGGTGGGCTGTGCCGGGATCTCGCGCAGACATTCGCACAGATGAAACGGCAATTTGTAGTGGCGCGTACAAAAGGGATCGGCAGCTAATACCCCCATCCCTTCACCCTTCACCCTACTTCACCAGCGAGCACACGTGTCTACGGCACCCGCGGCCCTCCCAGCAGAGGTGGGCGATTCGCTGTTTATATGAAGTTGTACCCGGGGNACTCGCAATACAACTTGAAGACTTAGAACTATTTTACTTAACTCGCTTCCGGATAACTGGAGCCTGCATGCCGTAGCTCACTTTACCCAACATGTACGGGATGTACCCATGCGCGTGTAGCACGAGGCACGAAACATACTAAAAATCGATTNCTAATGAGAGAAGTTCAGTGTCCGGCTCAGTGGGTGGAAGAAATGCCGCTTTCGCTTCCTCTGGTCCAACTCCCCCCATCCCGCCCGCGTGGTGGATGGCCGGAATATAGGGCAGGTATCCAACTCGTGTTAAATTGTCCCTGAACACGGTCGGGAGAGCAAGATCCCGCCCTGGAGGGGGATGGTTGGTGGGGGGGGGCAGCTTCTTGCAGGGAGGTCGGACCACTTGTCTTCACCTCCCACCCTCCCTCCTCAGCGCACCACTTGTCACACGTTCCGCAGCTCGAGCAACTAGCCCCAGCGTCTAGGAGTGGCTACCCTTCCCCGAGTGTCTGCCAGAGTCCTGGCACATCTGTTGTAGTTGAAGCCTGTACCTCGCACCACTACCTTCCGTGATTCCATGACTTACTGATTCACTTCTGCCAACTACAGCTAGCTCTACTCCAGAGCGTTCAAGAATATAACATTATCATCTTTTACGTTTAATGTCAAAGGGGAAGCAGGATTTCTGTGAGCATTTAAATGGACTGTATCCATTGCCGAAAATAAACCCTTAGAACAAAACGAAGGCGCCGAAAACCGGACGAATCCCAGATAATGAACAATAAATAACTACGAATAGTTCTTAGTTATTCATTGTTCATTATNACGAAGGCGCCGAAAACCGGACGAATCCCAGATAATGAACAATAAATAACTACGAATAGTTCTTAGTTATTCATTGTTCATTATCTGGGTTTTTCTGTCTAAAATTATATTCTAAATTTGTAAGACATAAACGCAATACTCCGATAAAAGTATGACAGAGGAATATGATTNCTGTCTAAAATTATATTCTAAATTTGTAAGACATAAACGCAATACTCCGATAAAAGTATGACAGAGGAATATGATTGGTCAAAATATTGTAAAATAAGATAAAAATTTTAAATTTATATTTTTTTTGGCGTACATCTCAAAATTCTAACTTCAAATTATGTACGTTAGGACACAGCTCGAAATATTTGTTCATGGTGTAAGAATGCCGTGAAGACTATTTATTGGAAATATGTTATGCAGTTCGCCAGTGTTTAATTTTAACTCTACAAATTAAAATTGAAATCAAAATACCTAGAGGTTAAAAGCTTACCACATATGAACTAAGTGACGGGTTTCAAAGAAACTGCAGCATGCCAATCCCACGACTTCTAGTAACTGCTTTGAAACCAAACTATGTGTTAAAATTAATTTTTTTAAAATTTTACGAATCAAAATTTTATATTAAAATGCTCACATTTAAGCATAAAAAAGTAAAGAACATTAATTTCATAAGAACTTGTAATCTTAATTAAGTTATCGTTGATATTGTGTCTTGAAACAATAAAATATCCTCAAAATTTAGAAAAGAATTTGTTATTAAACAGCTGCAACTGTGTACCTTGTAACCGATCACTGAGAAAAATTATTTTCCTGTAAATATATGTAATTTCGCGTAAACATTCACTGGTAAGCTTGCTTTCACGTCGGCTGCAGTTCCAGGAACATATCGACGCNTTGCTTTCACGTCGGCTGCAGTTCCAGGAACATATCGACGCAATTAAATATGTTATTACACGTTATGGCCATGCAATGAGCCATCGTGGTAGCCTGATAACATTTGCAAACACATCGCCGGTAGTTGGGACACGAACCGCGAGCGCCGGAACCACAACATGTTTTCCGGAACATGTCCGGCTCTCCGCACCTCCTCCCCTCTTGTACCTGATCCACAACGGTATAACAAGAGACATCTTTCTGAGCCTTAAGATTCCTGATCATGGACAGTCCGGCACCACCACCAAGGTCTCAGGGAAAACATGCCCCTCCATCCAATTGCCACAACAATTGGACTTCATAGAACCGAGCTCACAGCTGCCGAAACAGCCACAACAGAAGGAATCTTCTCCAACTAGCCGGAAGGCGGGACCGCTTGCATGCCAACACGCGCCCGAAGTTAACCGCTTAACGTATTATCCCACGTATACTCGTTCACGTCTGGCATGTTGCAGAATAGGTTAGTTCCTTGTCGGTGCTGTACAAGGTCAGGAGCTAGCACCACTACGGACATTGTCTTCCCCTGAGCAATGCTGTTGGCTTCTGCTGACACACTAACTATTTTATAATTGGTTGCTTCTTGTGCCGTGTATATTTCCAAACCCATCCCATAGGTTCGGAAGTGTCAATAGTTATAAGAAATTCGTAAGTACTATTAGCATCATAACTTTTATCTTTCGCGACATATTCAAGTAAAAATGAATGGGTACGTGAAGGGCTTAAGGCAAGAGGCACGGCGGGTGGCGTCTTTGTCGTCGGGACACTGCACCATGAAGACGTCAGGAGACGGTGTGTGCCGACTGTCATAATACGTCTAAGGAAAAAAGCCTTCCAAGCCATGACTAAAGTGATGACATTCCCGAAGAAGTCGATGGCGACACTATGGTAGGTGAATCACCCGAAGAAGACGATAATTCTGTAGGCGTCATGCCTGAATAAGTCGATGGTCACACTGCTGTAGATGACCCATCCGAAGAAGTCGATGGTGCTTTCGGTGTCGTATATGAATAAGTTGATGGTCTTTACACGTACAGTATATGTCTTTAATATTTAATAACGCGCTGCGGCTTATCGATGTACAAAAAAAATATTATAATTACATTTTAAACTTTTGCTATATCTCCGACCTCCCTCCGGATTTAATTAATATTTATTGTGACGAGTTGAAACTGTTATTTAGTTAATACAACGATTATAATACCTTCATAATTAATTACATTTATCAGTACGTATCCTTTAAATAATTGAAATGTGTAATTTAAAACCAAAATTACTACAACGTGATGGGTTTACAATAATTATTGGATACTGTTCACGGTTAAATGAGCACTTTCTAAAGCTATGCCTAAGAACTACTTTTTTTCCGGCATATGAACACCAACATTACCATGGACTGATAATTTTCTTCGCGNAAAGCTATGCCTAAGAACTACTTTTTTTCCGGCATATGAACACCAACATTACCATGGACTGATAATTTTCTTCGCGAGTCTAACAAGTGAACTTTAAAAAATACAGGAACTTTAATTTACCACCATTGTCCCAATTATTACTTTTATGTGAACAATGAAAAATAAATGAAATGACACTTTCAACATGATATTGAAAAAAGAAATCGAAATTCCTTTTNTTTTATGTGAACAATGAAAAATAAATGAAATGACACTTTCAACATGATATTGAAAAAAGAAATCGAAATTCCTTTTTTTCAACACTGTCAAGTTAACTTCTGTTTCAGCCAACGAATCCGTTAAATAAATGCATTCACGGGCTGTGTTTTTCCAGAGGTTATTTCATAAATGTCCAATCAACCGCGGATAAGTAATACACAATAAGACAACTTATTTCTTGCTTTTGTACACAGACGAATAAGAATGTGTATTGTTGTAAAACTAATAAGTAAATTCTGAGTGGGTGGGGGTGTATTCCAAAGGCGGAGACGACAAACAATTAGATACGGAGTCAGATATCAATCCATGATAAAGGGGGTGGAGGGGCAATCGTCCCTCTCAAACAACTCAACACGGCCACAAAAAAATACTAACTGAAAAAATATATCGTATCAAATTATTAAATCTTCAACACAGTAAACAATCTTGAGCGAAATAAGGAAATTGACTTTTTAATTGCTGAGAACTGAAAGCTTCTTTCCATTTATACATCACTGTTTATGGTTCAAAGCCCACTTATTCTCCATTTTTCTTTATTTATAGGTTTATTAGAAATCTGGATGTCACGCACAAAGTATCCACAGAGATTTTAGCGTCCTTTAGAAATGACAATTTTAAGTAATTCGATAAATGATTATTAACATTAACAAAAGAAGAAACTCAGTGTGTGAGTAAAGGTAAATTGTTCAAAATGTGGAATATTGAGTCTACAATGTATAATATCCATTATTTCATTGAAGAATTAAAAAAAAAAAAATACCACAAACGTGTGAAAATTTAAATGTCTACCCTTCGCATAGGCTTTTAGAAATAGTTATTGTTTGCCCCCCTATATTACCATCATGAATGTCTGGCTTGGATCCGACCCTGGATGGGGTTTGTTGGCGGAACACATAGGCAGCCATCGTCATTGAAATGTGTCATAGAATGACACACTAATATGGAGAAACTGTAGAATACAACAGCAGAGAAAATGATCTTACCCCACACATGCGAAAACCTGGGTGTGACCCAGCCGGGAGTCTAGTCCGGATCGCCTTGCTGGGAGCTGGCGAGCTAGCCACTCTACTACTGTGGACCCCAATTAAATTAATACACACAGACGATCGTTTATCAAGGTAAAAGTTGACTGTTTCCTAGAATTCAACAGATTTTTACACTCGTCAGAGGGTTTTCTTCTGTTATTGACTGCCATGAATGGATGAAGCTAATATCCCGTTTCGTTAGGTCAATGAAGATCCTTATTCTCTAAACCAGGAAGTTTATGACTGGTCTGCGAAGAACTTAGCCAAATCAAAATATTCATAATCTAAACATAAAATAATATATTAGATAGAGTGTTATCAAACATACGCTATGACTGAGATATTCCGTCACTATTTTTTTATCTGTCTCCAATTTGGATTTTACATTGCCATGGCATAATATTTTGTCTGCATCCTGAAAGTGTTTTCCTACATTCGCGACCATTTCCCGGACTTGAGAGTGACAGAAGAATCATGTTCCCGCAGCCGAGGTATGGACGGAAGTACCGAGATATGCAAGTTTGCCTTGGACTGCTCATACTTGCCTAACAATATTGTTTTCTGTGGGTTGCCGTCCGCAAGAACTTACGCAATTGTGTTGCACAACAAGAGGTGTCCTTGCTCGTCATATGTGATTGGCGGAGAATGATGTACTTTTGAGACTATTTGAGGTTCACTTTCGCTAACCTCGGACCTTTTACAAGCGGTTATGATCGGGTGGTTCTCGGGGAGGGGAAGTCAGGGGTCTCTCTCCTCTCTCTCTCTTTCTCTCTCTATACAGTATGATTGTAAAATCATGGGACAGACATTGAGGGGTGGTAGAGCTCACTAAAACAAACAATTATTATATAGGAATATATGGGCGGAAGTGACGCGTTGAGGCACAAACACAAAAACATAACACATTAACGGAAACATAAAATGTTCATTAGCAGCATACTTAACTAGTGATTCCGTACAGAAAATGTTAAAACAGTTGCTGGAAATGCATCCACCAACAGTCACGCATGCTTGGCGACCTCTACATACGGCGTGATTGGCTGACAATGGTGGCGTGCGTGAAATACCCGGCGTATTTGAATCTGTTCGCCAATCACTCCACCGACGCTACCAAGCTTGCATTACTGTCGGTGGTAGCAATTTTGAGCAATTATTATAAACATTGCTGTAAAAAGGCATGTAGCGATGACGTTGTAAATAAACAATGTGTTGCATTTCATGTGTTATTTTTGTGTTTGTGCCTCAACGCGTCACTCCCGCCCATATATTCCTATACAATAATTGTTTGTTTTAGTGAGCTCTACCACCCCTCAATGTTTGTCCCATGATTTTAGAATCATCATGTATGTGTATGTATATGTATGTATATATATATATATATATATATATATATATATATACACACCACGGGAGGGGGGCTTGCCGAACTATGCGGTGCAAGGGGGGCGGGGCGAGATGCTACTACAAGAGTTAAAGTATAAATGTAGGACTTAAACTTTCTTTGAGAGAGGAGTGGAGAGATTTGGGTGGTTCTTCAGAGCCGATGAGGGTGAAGCGAGGTGAGTACTGAGCAGCGCCGGAATGCAAGGGTGTGGGGAAATGGGAGATCCCTGAGAAATCCCGCTGTAACCAGCGGCATCGTCCTGAAAGATTCCCACATGCGAAAATCCGGGAGTGTCGCCGCCGGGAATCGAACCCGGTTCACCTAGGCGGGAGGCGAGTAATCAGACCAGCGCACCACCGCGGTCCCTTCTGAGAGTAATTGGGCCTTGGTCGTGTAGAGGGAAAACGCCTTTATGATAGTGTCAGGGTGGTTCTGGAACACGAAGGAAGCTGTGCAGAGTAGAATTATTCAGGCGACTAGTTTTCTGGAGTTGGAGTTAAGGCGTGTGAGAGCTGTGATTCAGTCGAGCGCTACCAGCATCACGAAGTATTTGGTAGATACAGTATCCCAGGCTCTGTACTGATTAGTGTGTGTGGTCCATCAGTAAAGCATTATAGTCTGTTCACGGTTTCTTCACAATTTTAGAATCAAATCTTTGAAAAATCAACCCATGTATTACGTGTTTGTTTATTTCCTAAATATGCGATGTATCACAAGCGTTTCATACTTCTGTTAACGTAAAAGTACTTTTATTTTAGTTAAATTCAAATTTTGCTTATATTTTAAGTGTAAATTATATTTCATTTAAAATTAATATGAATAAAAACTGTGAGAAAACATGTGTCTTGGCAATGCCCGATAAGAAATAGTTCGTATGCAAAATATTTTTTCACTGAATAGACTATACAGACATTCTAAGTTGTCAGGTGAGGGCAGGTGGTGTTCCGGATGCTTAAATTAACATCAGTGAGCACTACCTTCACGGCCCAGGTGTCAGGTGAGAGAAGTATCTTCAACTCCAAGACTGCAAGACTCATGGGATGCTGTGATCAAGGGGATATTGGAAAGTGGGTAGGACTGAGTT
Organism: Clitarchus hookeri; assembly: GCA_002778355.1. Classification (NCBI taxonomy): domain Eukaryota; kingdom Metazoa; phylum Arthropoda; class Insecta; order Phasmatodea; family Phasmatidae; genus Clitarchus; species Clitarchus hookeri. The sequence goes on along the minus strand of NQII01000290.1, from coordinate 39,525 downwards.
TATAATTTTTTTTTGTCTCTGGGGAGCATTTTGTTCAACTTTTGTGGTATCACATGATCGACGTATGTATAATCGTCATTAGACACATATGGCAACGTCGTTTTCCACATTGGGTGAAAGGGTATTCAGTCGGTAGAAAGAATATACTGAAAGGCTCCCGAATGTTACCAGGAGTATCCGTCACCTCTGACGAATCAGCGTCTTGTCCTCTGAATCAACACTCAGTAAGATACCGAGTTTTAAAGAAAGGTCCTTTTCACAACAGATATTTCACTAATACGTAAAAATCAAAGTTTTCTTCCGGTACATTAAAAATCACGAAATACTTACTGTACCAATGCTCGAGAAATTCATAACATAACATAAAATTAATATTTTAAACTTCCTTACTAGCGTTGCTGTTACAATGACTCTTTTTGTAGCAGCAAATAAAACCAAGAAGTGCACTTGTTATGAAATATAGCGAACATTCTCCATAACGATTACACAAATTTTCTTCCATAGCATTTTATTTTAACTTGTTTGAATATTAAGANCAACACTCAGTAAGATACCGAGTTTTAAAGAAAGGTCCTTTTCACAACAGATATTTCACTAATACGTAAAAATCAAGTTTTCTTCCGGTACATTAAAAAGCACGAAATACTTACTGTACCAATGCTCGAGAAATTCATAACATAACATAAAATTAATATTTTAAACTTCCTTACTAGCGTTGCTGTTACAATGACTCTTTTTGTAGCAGCAAATAAAACCAAGAAGTGCACTTGTTATGAAATGTAGCGAACATTCTCCATAACGATTACACAAATTTTCTTCCATAGCATTTTATTTTAACTTGTTTGAATATTAAGANGTAGCGAACATTCTCCATAACGATTACACAAATTTTCTTCCATAGCATTTTATTTTAACTTGTTTGAATATTAAGAACGTCAGAAGTAACAATAGTCAATGATTAGTTGGTGTTTTTAAATTTTTTAAAATGAAGACAATAGTTTAGTAAGGGGAAAAGAAAGGAAATTAAATATTTTGTGGTCACTACGAAATAACATGACAAAATATGAATATGCCCTGCTATAAATTTTATTTTGTGGATGCCGACCGTACTTGTATTTGCCACAATCTTTTCGACATTGATAAAAATGAATGCAAGTATTTTATCTCTAATAAAAATATTTGCAGTAACAGTTAATTAATTTTACAAATAAATATTTTTTTTCAACTTGTATTTGAATAAAACCGGTTTATATACTACAAATTTTTTTTTCTCTCCCAGTTAAGACGCACAGAGATTTCCACCGTTCCTCGAAAAAAAATTTTGAATAGGAAGGTATAAAAACTAGAATTTTATTAAGGTGGCAATGATGCATGAACTGTATGACTTTGTTTACCGTTACTTAGTATACCACATCGTAAGCGCGTACAAGCTTCTGGCGAAGCAACAAATCTGTAGAAAAATTTTGTTATATTTTGTTATAAGTTTATTTATTCTATTTTGTGTTTTCCGGGTTCCAAATAACAGCTACAACAAAATAAAATTGCGTATTTTATCCAGTAGATCAGTTTCTTAGGTTTAATTAATTTCAATTTTATCGTTGGCGTCTTTAGTTATGGTCATGAGACGATCAATTATTGCAATATTTAAAAATGAATAGAATTAGTGTAATACATACTTTTCGCAATTTTTATACGTTATTGTTTGTAAGGTGTGTAACGTATCTTAGATTTTTCGAGATATCATATATGAACTATAAAAATTATTAAGAAACTAGTAATTGTATTCCCAACTTTCTTATGTTGTAGCCAGAAATTCACACGGCAACCTTAAGCGGAAGCACTTTGTTGTCATGTACTTCACGCGTTGAGAGATGTCTGTTAGAAACGATAAGGTTGAAGCTATGTTTATGTCTGCCAAAGATATTCTAAATAAAAAATTAATATAACAACTTAAGTTTCCTATAAACTTGATGCGAATTTTTAGGTTTTTTCATGTGGACGGTAATTATTACTGTAGTTCTGAAAAATTAAAAACAAGGTAAAACAACATTAAATATTTTATTACCTGTGGCACTGAGACTGCTATTTCTGCAGATTACTAAAAATTCTGCGTGAGAGATATTTTTATTAATATGCTGAAAATACACTCATTTGCAAAAGTTGATTACCCTGAAGTAACCATCGCAGTGGCACGTAAGTGGTTACAGTAACAGGATATAGTACCACGTATAAAGAAAAAAATTTTTTTTACCATGCCAAGCACGCATTGCAGGAGACAAAAACTTGCAGGATGCGTTTAATATGGAGTTGAACCACCCGTAGCACGGATACAGGCGGTGATATGGCAGGGCATAGAGGAATACAAACGTAGGATGCTCTCCTGAGGAAGATAATGACACAGCTGGAGCAAATGACCCTCCAAATATCACGCAATTCCCGCTGGTTGAAGTTGCCGCCGTCTAATCTGGTTTCGAACGCTTTCGATGGATGAGAGGTCTGGGGAGCTTGCTGGCCAAGGAAGCATGTTGACATAACGAAGGCAGACCAAAGATACCCTGTGCTGTGTGAGTCCGGGCATTGTCCTGCTGGAAAATGCGGTTGTCGAGCTGCACCAAGAAGGAGAGCGCACATGGTCGCAGAATTTCCTGGGCGTATAACCGTGACGTCAGGGTTCCTTTAATCACCACCAGTGAGGTGCGCAAATCGTAAGAAATGACATATCACATCATGACACCTCTCGTTGTGGCGGTTTTCCGCTCTACAATGAAGCGTGGTTCATGGCGCTTGCCAACACGTTTCGAGACTCGAATTCGGCGGTCGTCTGTATCCAGACAGAACCGTGCACCACTTGTTGCCAATCTGCAAACTGCCATGCTGCCCATTCCCAGCACAAGTTCACACGAGCTCGGCGATGCTCAGGTTGGAATAATAGATGTCGTAAGGGACGCCGCGACGACAGATCCTGCTCTGCTAGCAGCCTGGATATGGTACTGATGTACACAGGCATACCTCCACCTGCCGTGACATGTCCCTGGATGGTGCACAGCTACGCCCGTGGCGTACTTACAGCCTGTCGCACGATGAAACGATTCTCCTTACTGGTGGTCCGCCGGGGTCAACCTAAGCCCTCTCGACGGGTGTGTGTACCCCCCTGTTCCCACTGCTTTCAACAACGATTCACAATGTAGGCAGAACAGTTCAAGTGGCAAGCAACGCGCCGAAACGTCCAACCTGCCTCCCGGAGGTCAACGATGCGATCTCTCTCAAACTCACCCATCTGGGCTTGTCAAATGTACCGTCGGAACACGCTGCGTGTTCACTGAACGTAGCTCAAACTGCTACTTGGTCCTTATTTGTTGTTTTGAAGCTATGAATGATGAAGTGACATATATGCCCCCTAGTGGCACACCCGCGCAAGCAATCAGCATAAACGTAAATGGGACACATGTCGGGCTGTGAAGATACTGTGTGGCAACCTTCGTTCTACTCGCGAGATTCGTTCACGGTGATACATTTTTTTTTNTGTCGGGCTGTGAAGATACTGTGTGGCAACCTTCGTTCTACTCGCGAGATTCGTTCACGGTGATACATTTTTTTTTGCAAATTAGTGAAATTTAACCTGTTGAGTCGACGTGTCCACGATCGTTGACATGTTGCACATAAATNTTTTTTTTTTGCAAATTAGTGAAATTTAACCTGTTGAGTCGACGTGTCCACGATCGTTGACATGTTGCACATAAATGATACTTGGGGCCCGTACTGTACACGCAAAATCGTCAGCGTTCAGTCTTTCTTGTGGTTAATATGATTTGTGAAATTTTCGGCACCTCTTCGACATGAATGATTAACGCTAAAATCATCGAGCACATAGGACGTTCATTGGTTGCAAGACAAGTGCTGAGATCATACAGCACATACAAAACTTACGCGATCGCAACACTTGCACTCAGAAATTAATCGGTGACCGAACTTCAGATATCGTAGAGAGTAGGCTACTACTTCTTTTATAAACTACCCAACTCACTGTGCCGCAAAGGGCTTACATCTCCGAAGGGAAGTATCTCACAAATGTGCTCGCGAAATTCGCCCGGACACAATCGATCTGAAATCAGACTTGTCGATTGGAGTCGAAGTCGCCGCGGATCGACGCAAACGGGCGTCATTCATTACGGCGGCCGGGGCGATATTTAAGGGGCAGGGGGTCATTGTGCGGAAGCCGACGATCTATCATGTGGCCGCGGACACGCGCGTCGCCACTCGCACGTCGTGATGCATTATTCCTCGCTCCAGAGCGCTGGAAGCATTAGCCCTCCCTCGACGGGTCGCGGGTTCGCCCCACCTCCTCACCCCACCAAGGCACCCGCCCTGCTTGATGAATGGAGCTACGGGGAAGTACACTTCCGCGAAATAAAAAATTACGTTTTCATGCCTGAAGGACGCGCATCGCGGTCGAGCCACAGAACAGTCAACAACAACAACTACTACTACTATAACAATGACAATATATAGTCCATTCCGGGCCACTTAACACTTTTCCGAAGCTCTGCTTAAGTTCTACTTCGAGGATATTCATCCGCCTCATGCAAACAAGCTTAACCAAGTCTTGGAGAATTAATTACACCAGAGGGATTACACGCCGAATTCGTGGGCACCCTGTGTAATAATATTTTGCATAAAAACTTTTTATTATTAGGCATTACTAACGCAGCTATTTTCTCTCTAAGTTTACTGGCATTAATTATAAATAAAATATTATAATATTTAGATAGAATATAAGTAAAAGTTCACTTTAACAAAAATTAGATACTTTGATATGAACAGAAGTATAAAACGCTTGCGATACATGACATATTTATAAGACAACCAAACACGTCGCACTATGGGTGATTTTTTAAATGATTGATTCAAAAAGTGTAAAAAGAGCCGAATATACTATACAGTAATTTTCTGATTTTTGGTACAAACTTGATGCAATGATACTTTTCATAAATCGAGTTAGAAAACATAGTGNACATAGTACGCCCTATGAACTAACGTGGTTACTAAGGTAGACACAAGCACACAACTGAAATTTGGGGGAGTGGAGATATTTGGGCGGCTCTAAACACTGAGGTCATGAGGGCGTATGAGGGTAAAACGAGGTGAGTATGGAGCAGCGCTGGAATGGAAGAGCGGGGGAGACGGGAGATACCCGAGCCCGAGAAAATCCGCCGACCAGCGGCATTCCACTTACAAAAATCTGAGGGTGACCCCGTAGGGGAAGCAAACCCGGTTCGCCTTGGTGGGAAGCGAATAGTCTGACCACTACACCACCACGATCAGTTGAAAATTGGAAATAAAACGTAGTTATTTGCATAATGTCAGAAACTGCGTGTTTCTTTAACGTGAACATCATTTATTTCCTTCAACTATCGATAAACACCCACAGGTAACTAACTTTTATTATATAATAAAACCGTACACTTTAATTTCCTAATGACGGTCGATTGTTATTAGTCGTCAAATGTTCTCAGATAAATGAATTCAAATCAGGTTAACACGATTCACGGATTTGTTGCTTTATCTCAAGCAGTTTCTGAAATTTTTCAAATGGCTAACTTTAATTTCCAATTTTCAAGGGTGTCTCTCTCCCTTAATAATCACGTGAGGTCATCGGTCCTATGCTTTACACCTCATTTTCCAAGACAAATCTTCTCAAAAAACTTTTTACACGTGACTTAGTATCACTGTGTTACATAATGAACATAGCAAGTTACCAAATAATTTAAGGCTACTTCATGAACAGCAAAAATAAATTTCAAAATTGAACATATACACAAAGGTGAAAAAAGTCATGGGATAGCAATATGCAANAGGTGACAAAAGTCATGGGATAGCAATATGCAAATATACAGATGGCAGTAGTATCGCGTACAAAATGTATAAATGGGCAGTGCATTGGTTGGGCTTTCATTTGTAGTCAAGTTATTCATGTGAAAAGGTTTCTGACATGATTATGGCCGCACGACGAGAATTAACAGACTTTCAACGCGGAATGGTAGTTGAAGCTAGATGCATGGGACATTCCATTTCGGAAATGGTTAGGGAATTCAACATTCCGAGATCCACAGTGTCAAGTGTGTGCCGAGAATACCTAATTTCAGGCATAACCTCCCACCATGGACAACGCAGTGGCCGACCGCCTGCACTTAATGACCGAGACCAACGACGTGTGTGCAGAATGGTCAGTGTTAACAGACAAGCAATATTGCTTGAAATAACCACAGGAATCAATGTGGGACGTACGACGGACGTGTCCGTTAGGACAGTGCGGCGAACATTGGCTGTACTGGGCTATGCCAGCAGAAGACCGACTCGAGTGCCTTTACTAACAGCACGACATCGCCTGCAGCGCCTCTCCTGGGCTCGTGACTATATCGGTTGGACCCTAGACGACTGGAAAACCGTGGCTTGGTCAGATGAGTCCCGATTTCAGTTGGTAAGAGCTGATGGTAGGGTTTGAGTGTGGCGCAGACCCCACGAATCCATGGACACAACTTGTCAACAAGGAACTGTGCAAGCTGGTGGTGGCTTCATAATGGTGTGGGTGGTTTTTACATGCAATGGACTGGGTCCTCTGGTCCAACTGAACCGATCATTGACTGGAAAGGGTTATGTTCAGCTACTTGGAGACCACTTGCAGCCATTCATGGACCCAAACAACGATGGAATTTTTATGTATGACAATGCGCCATGTCACTGGGCCACAACTGTTCGCGATTGGTTTGAAGAACATTCTGGACTATTCCAGCGAATGATTTGGCCACCAAGATCGCCCGACATGAATCCTATCGAACATTTATGGGACATAATCGAGAAGTCAGTTTGTGCACAAACTCATGCACCGGCAACACTTTCGCAATTATGGACGTCTATAGAGGCAGCATGGCTCAATATTTCTGCCGGGGACTTCCAACGACTTGTTGAGTTCATGCCACGTCTAGTTGCTGCACTTAGCCGGGCAAAAGGAGGTCCGACACGATATTAGGAGGTATCCCATTACTTTTGTCGCATCAGTGTATACTGCTGACTAAACTAAACATTACAATGATCTGTTCACTTGAAAAAATAATTATAGAAGATCCATAACTGTATACTATAAAGTAAATTAAGATAATTGTCTAAAAATGCGATACACCAAACAAAAACCAATTACAGAAAAAAAATTACGTATTGCGTTAGTTAAATAAAACATATCCACACAAAAATGTGATTCACTGAACAAATACTCATTACATAAAACAAGCAGTTAAGTTTGGCGAAAGAAATATACACCTTACAGGAAAGGTTAACAAAAGGTTTTTTGAAACCACGACTTTTTTCAAATAAATTAATAGAAACTCGAAAGTGTTGCATGTGTAACACCAGCGTCATGAGCCAGGAAAATGGTTTCAGTTGGTCCAAATAGGCACGACGTCATCGCTAGCCAAAGCAGCAGAACGTATGAGGATACAGAAGTGAAATGATTGGTGGCGTAAACTGCGAACTCTAAGTACACACGCCGGAACGTCATTCATCAATCAGCTCTTGGAGACTAACTTGCCAGATGGCAGTCCGACAAATAGGAAATATCCTTAACGTGCGACGGACAATCAGAACCACAGCTTCACATGACCGATGAGCGACAGAGTACACTCATGCGAAACGAGCCACCACACAATTTTTTCTTATGTAATTATATTTACCACATCTGTGCAAATACATATGGACGAATTTGACATGCGGCAGAATCTCCAGGAGGCAACACCATTATGCGTAGATTATCAGACTGCAACGAGAAAAAGTTTTTTTTAAATCAAAAAAACTTAGTACGGCGCAACCAAATAATTGTTGTATAGGGGAAATTAAATATTTTGTTGTTGAAATCAAATTATTTTGTAGGTCTTACGTCGTTGCCCCAAACAAAGATTTGGTTGGCGCAACTGAATATTTGTTTGGCAATACGTACATTGAACAGTTTCGGTTGATATAAAAAACTATTGAAGCCAGATCGAGATGCGAACCTAAGACCACTGCGCGTGAGAACTACTTCTTAGCAACCTCAGCTACAGAGAATACTATTAAAATAGGATTGTTTTTAAATACATTTCAAATACTGAACAACGTGCGCAAATAAATATTGCAATTTTTACAGCTCTACTTTTTAGGTTCCTGTAGACTCGTTTTATTAGGATGTTTATGTAATTAATAAGCTTCAATAAATGCACTCAAAACACTGTTAATATCCTAATTATTACAAAAATATGCACAAACCCTCCAGCTGTATTTTAGAACAAAGACAATCAAACAAGCGGCCAAACAAATACACACAGTTGATTCAACCAAATATTTTGTTGACAGTTTAATATCTTTTTGCCAAACACAGAGATTTTGTTAATTCAAAAGGTGTATTTTGTTAGACGAACAAAATAAATTTTCCCGCTTTTCAAGGGTTGTTTACTCAACAAAATATTTTATTGGGGCAATTAAATGTTTTTTTTTTGCAATATAAAAACAAATATTATGTTGGCTGTTCTCTCAGTGTAGAAACTCGTTCCACGGCCTGGCACAGTCGACGAGCTACCAAATAGGCTTACATCAAAGCGATCGCCTCCTCTTTTAGCTTCTGTGGACTTGTTTGTTGTGTGGTCGAGGCTTGTTTGTTCAAGCGGGAACTAACCATACGCAAAAATGTCTTTAAATTTAACACTTTTTTCATATGTATGGCTGGTTATTTGGTGATTATATATGTGTCACGCAGTAGCCTATGGCATTAGTTCGCATTGCAATTTTTTTTATTTGTACTAATAAGTTAGTACTTGTTACGGCTGCAGCAAAACAGAAAAAGTTTGGATTTGACGTGAAATTATAAAAAAAATATAAAGTGTATAGTTTTTTTTATTCGAGGAAAATGACATCACACACAATGCGTAGACTACAAGTTGAACAATGTTTGGTACAAATATAAAAAAAAAAAAAACACTTTTTTGTATCCAACACTTTAACACCTTTTTCAAATGACGCTTTCGCTATTATAATCACCACGAGTTTGTCACGTGTTGAAAAGAAAAAGAATATTCGTACACCTATATTATGCCTGGTGCATAGTTTTGTGACAAGACATTGCAATGTTCATACATAACGCGGGGTAATTTTTAGATGAAAAAAAATTTGTGAAAATAACCAGTATTCCTAGGCAAAAGCAAGTGCACAGATGGAGTTTACCTTTCAACGCCACGTACTAAACGCAAATTCATTAATAACATTCAAAATAAACACAGGGAGATTCTGTTTCCAGACATCCTAAAAAGGTGCTTTGGCTTACAAAATTGTACTAATTGATCGTCGCACGTCAAAATATGTAGAATCTTGTTAAATAGTTGCTTTTAATTTGAGATAAAAGTGTGTAACATCAGATACAAAAGAACTGAATATACACACAAAGCTTAAAGGGCGTTCGGAATTTACAGAAAAATTATCAGAGTAGTTCACATACGCGTTGCTACAAAGCTGAAAATAGCGTGGCTCAGACAAAAAATAACATTGCTCGAGGAATTGACAATGCCAGGTAAAAGTTACGTCACGCTTTCATGGATTAAGGGTATACATATTCGCGCAGATTACAGACAGTCAAATGTGATCGTTTAATAGAGCAAAGAAGTTAACACTTTAACGGTGCATCTCTACATAGTATAAAACAAAGTCACTTATCCGCGTCTGTCTGTGTGTTCGCTTGGTACGTCTAAACTACTTGATGGATTTTGATGCGGTTTTAAACATCATTTAGAGAATTTCTTGAGAAAAGTTTTATATTTAATGTAAGGATACTAGAGAAATGTCGAACCGTTTGTAATCAAGTCGTAAAAAACAGCTTTTAGAGCGCTTACATGGCTTGCGCTGACTAAACCATAAGAGATACATCAAATTAACTAGCTACAGAAATGTAGCTCTTAAAAAGGTCTACAGAAAAGTTCGCGATAGCATATGTTTATCTTTTAAGGATGACCCACAGTAACCATTTCTGTCTTTCAAAGTATCGCTGTAAAATCTTATTTGTTACCGGGCGAAGATGATAAAAGCGTGAGCTGACATTATGGCATACTACGTAATAAATAACCACGAAAACTATTAAAACAATCCAAGCTAAGGTCTGTGTAATCAAAGATGTTCGTTAAAAAATGTTTTACTATATTTTAGGTAATCACTATTCAACATGCAATGTCATTTCCATAAAATGTATTTATAATCCAAAGTTTGTGCTCAGTCTCATATAAAAATTATAATTCGTCTGCTGAAACACTAAACAATTAACAAAAGTCACACAAGCAAAACTGTTAAGTATTGTCACAATTCATAAAAAATGTGGCGAGTAAGAGTTAATTAACAAACATCACATAGAGACCCATCGCGGTTTTTTTTCACACTTTTTGAATCAAACCGTTGAAAAAAACATTTAATATAAGACGTTTCTGGTTACTTTCTATATATGCCACGTATGACAAGCGTTTTATACTTATGTTATCATAAAACTACCTTATATTTGGTTAAATTGAGCTTTTACTTGTATTTTTCCTATGAATTATAATATTTAATTTATAATAAAATTAAAATATATAAAACACTGAGAAAATATATGTGTTGGTAGTGCCTAGTAATAAATAGTTCTTATGTAAGATATTATTTCACTGAGTGCGCACGAATGCGGTTCGTTGTCCCTTTGGTGAAATTTTCTAGACTTGGTTAAGTTTTGTTTCACTGAGGCGGAGGAATATCCTGGAAGTAGAACTTTAGCAGGGATTCAGAGAAGTTGGAAGTAACAGTGAATTGACTATACCAACAAGAGTGTGTGTATGTTTATATAACATACATACGCAAATGTTTTATATTCAGCTGCAGCTCACTGTATTTTTAATACGTAAATTATCTCATGTGTCTAAATATACCAGTTTGCACTATTAGTGTGTTCTATAAAAGAGTAAAATAATGAATTTGATAGGTAAAAAAATTTTTTAATTTGCTGTAAATACACCTTGAAACTGATTAACACCACAAGAGAAATTAAATTATGTAATTAATGTACCACAGTTTTTACTCTCCTACTGCTGTTAACTACAGTAATTTTGTAAGGGCCTTTGCAATAGTTGTATTATTTTTAATATCTCGAGAAATGCCATGATATTATGATAGATTCATAACAAATATTGTTTCTTTTTGGTTGTCTTCAACACTGTACACATATAACTGCCACTATAAGTTCTTTTAATTTTTATTATATTTTACGCCATATTCATGTAATTAAAATAAATTTGTTTAAAGAAAACGTTTTTTTGCCACTCTATTCAAGGTCTTCAGTTCTACTGTTCGCAAAATATATAATATATTTTACAAAAATAATGACACATGATTTATTCGTTGCTGTTAGAGTGCGGAAACTATAAACGCTATAGTGTTTTTAGCTTTATGTTATGAAACTACAGCCATGTTTCTTTACATAAATGCAATGCCATATCTAAACTCCCTCCTCATATAATTTTCGCAATTTATTATTAGCTATGTAGTAGTTCTTAAGGCATATCCCTTGAATTTAACTCATTGCATATATCTATGAAGTGCATGAAAGTAGATTTTTATCCCAAAATTTAAAATATTAATTTAATTTAATTCTTTTTTTTTCAATCTTAGAAATTTTGCAATTTTTGGAATTTTGTAACTCTTCGCAATTATAGTACGCAGTTCATAGTTGTAACTTAGTTAGTATATTTTTTGTTACATATAAGTATTCTTATAAAAAGTATATATCTGATTATTATTACGGAATACAAATATATCAAGGTTAATATTAAAGCATGTCTCAATCCTCGTTTTTTTCTGTTAATGAAGAAACTTTATTCATAAAATTTACTTCACTCGTAAATTTTCTCTAAATAATCTAACCTACCGCAATAAATAAACTTACCTTATACTGCAAAAAAATCTCATTCCTTAAATACACCTAAATGTACAGAGTCTTCACACCTACCATATTCGTCATGTAAAAACCTTTATTCTTCAACTATACTCCATCCTTATACGTTCGATATTCGTCAAGCATAGGCCATTTTCCTGACATACTGTTTTCCTGAACTACACCAAATTATTCTAACAAACCGCATTATTCACTCGAACCGCATTCTCTAAGCATGAATCGCTCGCTATACATACCTAATTCATAAATAAGAAGTTATCGATGCAATTTGCCCGTGGGCCTAAAAACGAACGTTGCTAAATTAAAACTGTGAAGTAAAAAGGATGATGATAACCTACGATCGCGAGCACCCATTTCAACAAACTTACCTGAGAGAACCTGTTTCGCGCAAGCGGTGATCAACCGCAGCAAACGTACGATGGTTTGGCACACGTCGTCCAGGACATAACCCCGCATAAAGACGTGTGACAGCAAGTGAATTATCATTACCAGGTGCATTTCTGCTAATCCAGCGCATGTATATTATCCCATCGCTCTGCTGTAAACGCTCAGCAACTTACTGTCTGGGGACCGCGGTGGCTGAGCGGTTAGCCTGCTCGCCTCCCACCAAGGGCTAACGGGGTTCAACCCCCCGGCCGGGTCACTCCCGGATCGTGCCAGACGATGCCACTGGTCGGCGGGTTTTCTCGGAGATCCCCGTTTCCCCCACCCTTTCATTCCGGCGCTGCTCCACATTCGGCTCTATCACCCTCATAGGCTCTCAAGACGTCGCTGTTGAGAGCCGCCCAAATCCCTTCACTTCACAACCTACTGTCTGAGTGTTGTCACAGCACAGACCTGCAATGGCAGCAGACTACGTGCCGTAGCACACTGACCCATCGCTCCGCTCTATTTGAAAGACAAAGTACTGCGAGGTGTCGCAGCACAGAGTACGTGCCACAGACATTGCACTCTGACGTCATTGCGTGTTTAACTGTATGTAATATTAATGGTTATTAAAAAAAAACATTTTTCATCGTATCTTTTATTATCCCTTGAAGTTAAGTATTGATTTTTTTTACGCCTGGTTTAGGGTTATCCTGAAGTTCAGGCACAAACTTTGCGAGATAACTCGTTATGGCAAACGGGGCAGAATCTCTAATACGACATTTGACCTAACATGTTCGTTGAAGACACACCCTTGAAAATTGGGAATTAAAAGTTTTAATAAGGAACATTTCAGAAACTGAGGTGAAATAACAAATTCTTGAAAAGTGTTACCCTCATTTGTTAACCTTCTATGCACAAATTATAGTTACGTCATTACAATTGATAAACACACACTGGCTACACAGTTTTGTTGATTAATAAGACGGCAACCGATAATTTACTAATTACGGGTGATGTTTTAACCCTCCAAAGTTCACAAATGGCATATATATATAAACATGCTTACACTATTCACGNCTATGCACAAATTATAGTTACGTCATTACAATTGATAAACACACACTGGCTACACAGTTTTGTTGATTAATAAGACGACAACCGATAATTTACTAATTACGGGTGATGTTTTAACCCTCCAAAGTTCACAAATGGCATATATATATATAAACATGCTTACACTATTCACGAATTTGTTGTTCCACCTCACGTAGCTCTTGAAATTTTGAAAATAATTAATTTCAATTCTTTACTTTTTAAGGGTGTGCGTCTTCTTCAATAACTACGTTAAATCATCATTTGTATTGCGTTCTTTAAATCTTTTTCAATTACGAATTATCTCGCAAAGTTAATACAGGCTGTTCATTGTTAATTGAGCACTTTTGAAACCACTGTCTAGGTTCTACTTTCCATCTTATTTTGTATACTTCCGCTATACATGAGATTAATATTGCCATGGACAGTCTTGCGTTATTCATGCGTCATCCCAGTGGAAACAATACAATGTTTACGAAAGTAAATGTTTGAATAATATGCGAATTCGTGTTCTTGTGTATCTAAAATAATAAACCTAGATTTCGGTAGCCATACATTTACATATTGTAGGCCTAATCTCAATATGTCAAGTCTCGGAACTATTTTTATTAATTCACTGCCAACTTAACTGGGAGCTTGTATACCAGTCTGCACTGTAGCATACGTGTTATTACGAGCGGTGAAAATTTTTCAGAGATTGATTTTCAAAGCGCTTACTTTAGGGTGAACAAACCTTACCTAGAAATTAGGATAATCCTGTACCCATNGAAATTAGGATAATCCTGTGCCCATATACACTGGAGAGCCAAAAAAACTGGTATAGGCGTGCGTATGCAAATAACAGAGGTATGGAACCAATTAGAGTAACGCGATGCGGTCGGCAGGGCCTATATGTATAAGACAACAAGCGTCTAACAAAGATGCTAGAGCGGTCACTGCTGCTACAATGGCAAGTTATCAAGATTTAAGTGAGTTTGAACGTAGTGTTATAGTCGGNATGCTAGAGCGGTCACTGCTGCTACAATGGCAAGTTATCAAGATTTAAGTGAGTTTGAACGTAGTGTTATAGTCGGTGCACGAGAGATGGGACATAGCAACTCCGAGGTAGCGATAAAATTTGGATTTTCGCGTACGACCATTTCACGAGTGTACCGTGAATATCGGGAATCCGGTAAAACATCAAATCTTCGACATCGCTTCAGCCGGAAAAAGATCGTGAACGAACGGGACAAACGACGACTGAAGAGAATCATTAAACGTGACAGACGTGTAACCATTTCTCAAATTGGCGCAGATTTCAATGCTGGGGCATCAACAAGTGCCAGCGTGCGTACTATTCAACGAACCACCATTGATATGGGCTTTCGGAGTCGAAGGCCCACTCGTGTACCGATGTTGACTGCACGACACAAAGCTTTACGCCTCGCCTGGACACGCAAACACCGCCATTGGACTGTTGATGACTGGAAACACGTTGTCTGGTCTGACGAGTCTCGTTTCCAATTGTATCGGGCGGATGGACGTGTACGGGTATGAAGACATTCTCATGAATCCATGGACCCTACATGTCAACAGGGAACTGTTCAAGCTGGTGGAGGTTCTGTCATGGTATGGGGCGTGTGCAGTTAGCGTGAAATGGGACCCCTGATACGTCTAGATACGACTCTGAGAGGTGACTCTATGCATTCGTAGGACAGGCTAGTCCTGCACCCATTCATGTTCATTGTGCATTCCGATGGACGTGGACAATTCAAGCAGGGCAATGCGACACCCCACACATTGAGAGTTGCTACCGAGTGGCTCCAGGAACACTCTTCTGACTTTAGACACTTCAATTGGCCACCTAAGTCACCAGATATGAACATTATTGAGCATATCTGGGATGCCTTGCAACGTGCTGTTCAGAAGAGATCTCCACCGCCTCGCACTCCTATGGATTTGTGGACTGCCCTGCAGGATTGATGGTGTGAATTGCGTCCTGCATATCTTCATACATTAGTAGAGTCCATGCCACGTCGTCTTGCGGCACTTCTGTGTGCTCGTGGGGACCGTACGCGATAGCAGGCAGGTGTACCAGTTTTTTTNTGCCACGTCGTCTTGCGGCACTTCTGTGTGCTCGTGGGGACCGTACGCGATAGCAGGCAGGTGTACCAGTTTTTTTGGCTCTTAAGTGTATGTGTATAAGCTGTTCACGGTAAAGTGAGCACTTTTGAAATGAACCTTCGAAAAATGTCACTGGCCCTACCTGTGTCTATTGTAGCGGGCACACTGACTGTCGTGCGCCCAGTAAAGTTGGTAACGATGAAGGGAAAGTAGTTCCGTGCTTTAATGTTAAATAAAAGCATTTGTTAGGACTGGGATAATTTATTTAGCATTCTGTTTTTTAATGGATACAAGTATAAGAATGAACCAATTTGTAAAATAATAAATGAATAAAGTAATCTGATCCATGGCAATGATAACTGTACATATGTTGGTAGAATACACAATTTGCATACAAGTAGATGAAAGTAGGGCTTTCAAAAGCGCTCTGTTTATCGTCATCAGCCTTTATTTCTGCACGCACATAAGAAAAGAAAATATGGTTTAATTTAAATGTTTAGTATCGCCTGAAGATGATACCCATTTTGGTTGGGAGTTACGACTAAGAGGACTGGAGACTATTCCACTTCCTAATGAAATGCCAGCGAGACAACAACGTTTTTCTTCCAGGTTTTCATTAAAGTGATATGCATTTATACCAGGACTGTTTTCGTTAATATTCAACCATCCCCTCCAGTTTCCTTTTTTTTTTTTGGCTATAAACTTTTATTTCTGGCTTAGGGGGATAGAGAGAAATTATTTAGGTGTTTCCAGTTTTCGAGCCATAAAATGTATTCGAAATTCACTGTTGAAATTTATTTTTCTACAAGGCATAGTATATCACTCAGATGATTGAAAGACTGTTATCGCGATTGAGTATCAAATTTTTTTTACAATGTGTAATAAATGGTATTTAATTATTGATTACCTAATAAGCAGTGTTGAGTAAAAAACTAGTAAATTTTAATTGGGCGCAATTACAGAAACATTTAAGTAAATGTAATTTATTTCAGCTGATAATTACCAAATTAAAAAAGTAATGAATTACAATTAAAAGTAGACTGCAATCACAATTTATCTTATTGCTTATCCAATTACTGTACATCGTTGGCAAAAACCCTTAACATTTCATAGTGAGTTAAAGAAGCAAGANATCTTATTGCTTATCCAATTACTGTACATCGTTGGCAAAAACCCTTAACATTTCATAGTGAGTTAAAGAAGCAAGAACTAAAATTATTGTAGAAAATCTAGTCATCTTTGCTTCGTTCTAAATGAAACACTTTCAAGTCTACCAAAAATAATTATATTTAACGTTTAAAAGCATTACTGACTTTGCAAAATAATTGAATGATGAAGGTGTTACTCACCTGTGACCTCGTTTTTAAGAAAGCTTATCACACGAGGCTAAACTTATACAATAATTTAAACCAAATACAGTTATAAAGTAATTGTTTTTCTACACCATGCAAAAAATGTAACGATTACAGAAAAGTAAGATTTACTTTTATAATAATATGAGTATATTAGAAGTAAAAATGACGAAATTCTGAAATCTAATTATTACTTCTCTAACAGCATTGTAATGCAATCGTTGCTGGTAATTCAATTACTTGTAATTAATTACTCTCCAACACTGCTTATGAGATAAGTTAGGAGTAGGAGAAGTCAAAAGACAAAATCGTCCTTAAATGATGTTCTATGCTCTAACAAAGTCGCATTTCTAAAATTAATCTCAAAAAATAAGTAACAGCTCTCTCTCTCTCTCTCTCTCTCTCTCTCTATACATATATATATATATATATATATATAATTTCCCAAATAGTGTCCAGCTCTTCCCCTTGATCACTGATGTCAGTTTTTATTCTCAAGATTAGCCCCCATGAAAAAAGGAACATTGTGGGTATAGTCCATTCACTGTTACTTCCAACTTTTCTGAAGCCCTGTTATAGTTCTGCTTCCAGAATATTCCTCCGCCTCGTTCAAACCAAGTTTAACAAAGTCTAGAAAATTACATTAAAGGGACAACGCACCGCATTCGTGCGCACTTGGTGAAATAACATTTTGCATAAGAACTATTAACTACTAGGCTTTACCAGCACACCTATAATCTCACTGTTCTTATTGATATAAATTATAAATTAGGAAAATAATAATATATGTTAATGTTGACAGAAGTATAAAACACACGTGATACATGACAAATGTAGGAAACAACCAAACACGACATNAATTTCCCAAATAGTGTCCAGCTCTTCCCCTTGATCACTGATGTGAGTTTTTATTCTCAAGATTAGCCCCCATGAAAAAAGGAACATTGTGGGTATAGTCCATTCACTGTTACTTTTCCAACTTTTCTGAAGCCCTGTTATAGTTCTGCTTCCAGAATATTCCTCCGCCTCGTTCAAACCAAGTTTAACAAAGTCTAGAAAATTACATTAAAGGGAAAACGCACCGCATTCGTGCGCACTTGGTGAAATAACATTTTGCATAAGAACTATTAACTACTAGGCTTTACCAGCACACCTATAATCTCACTGTTCTTATTGATATAAATTATAAATTAGGAAAATAATAATATATGTTAATGTTGACAGAAGTATAAAACACACGTGATACATGACAAATGTAGGAAACAACCAAACACGACATACACGGGAAGGTTTTTTCGAAGGTTTGGTTGAAAAAGTGTGAAGAAACCGCGGATAGACTATAGATACGCCCGCCTCTGTCCCCTATGGCGCAGTTGTCTTGGCGTGGGAAAACGCGCCATATCACACAGCGGTGCGCTGCGTGCCAACCCCTGCCGGCTTATCTCGACACTCGAGCCCTAAATGTTTTCCCAGTGACGGCGAACCAAATCGCTCCCCTGCGTCAGATCCACCTCATGCAGATGGACGTTTAATGGGCCCGGTATTAGTGGCTTCCGCCCATCCCCCCTCCACAATCCCTTCATTTC
>NQII01000290.1:0-10863 GCA_002778355.1 Clitarchus hookeri | reverse complement strand
GTCACTATGGTTGTTTCGCAGGTATTTAAGTAAAACAATTTAAGTTAAGACAGTTTAAAAATGTTGTTTTTGGCCACACTGAAAGTCTTCAAATTAGTATTGGTAATGTAAAAGATGTTTTAACAATTGTATCTATTGTGAAATGTGATTAATTTTCGTACGGGAACAGATTGCCAATATGTACAATAAATAGCTCGCTTTAAAAATGTGTACTTCAAACACAATGTAAAACATTTCGCGCACCAGGCAAACGGGCACCTTAAATTGCGAATTTAAAGGTTACTGTCAAAAGAAATAATAGAGGCGTATACCATGACATTATAGAGTATATTTGTATGCGTGTCGTATGAAAGGAAAATCTCCCTGCGAACTGATAGTTTTAGTACTGGTAGTAAAGGTTGGAGGCCCCGGTGGTGACATTGCGGCCCACCGGGCCCACCCTCCCGCTCACCCACCCTGCCCGAATTCCAGAGCCTCGCCTTCTCGTGAGCTCCGGACAATAGGGGGGAGGGACTAGATGGGGGTGACGCACACTAAATAGTCTGGCCAGTGCGAGTCTCGCTACTCGTTCTGCAGTCCGGTTCAGGTGCATAGCTGCCAGGTGTGTTGCGATCAAGTGATTGCAGTGTCTACAGTGGTTGTGCCATGAAAGTAAAAGAATGCGGGTACACCGGAAGCGTCCAGTCGAAAAAGGCACGAGGGTTCCCTTCAAGAAAAAAGAAAAACAGAAGTGGCTTACACCTAAATATCCTAAAGAAACACCGGTAAGGTACAACATAATACTTATTATTATGTACAATTATTTTTTTTAAAAATGTGTGTTTGTGTGTGCGCGCGTGTGCACAAGAGAGAGGGAGAAAAAAAGGGCGTGGGAAATGGTGCATTCACGTTAGCGTGTATACACACAGAGAAGAGTTGAAGCCTTGCTGTTGGTGTTGGATATGTATGTATTTCTTACCCCGGTTGCATTGTAGTTTATCTGTGCAATATCTCAGTAGCGCATTAGTGTCATTCATAAGACGGCCGACAAATCTACGAACTTCGTGAGTTAGGACCGGGCAAGGCATGCTTGAATGAAGTTATAACTAATGAGTTAACGAGTGAAACAAAAACCTTTCTAATGCAGATGCAACTGGAAAGTAATTTCACTAATACAGTTAATTTGTAAATTTTTTATGATTAAGGGATGGTGTTACGGTAAAGTAATCACTTTTTAAAAAATATTCTCTGTCCTTAACGGCACTATATTTCAGAGGTCAAATTGTGACTGATATGGTCTCTGTAGAGTTGGGAATGAGTTAAGATAAATGGTTCCATATTTCAACGTCGAATCACAAGTGTTACATTTGAATCAGTGGAAAGTGATTTTTAAAATGATGTCTTTATTTGCTTTATGCGCGTAAGTATACGAGTAAACACGTTAGCAACATATATACACACACATAACATTTTCCCAGTTAAACTTGCCCAATACATGAATGAAGTGATGAGGTTCATGACAATGCCGATTTTACATATGCACGTAAAAATATATCCTACGCAGGTATTTCAAAAACCAACACGGTGCGTGTATTCCGCCAACATTTTCAAACGTGGGCAGAAAAAGAACAAAGTGCTGCTTGTAATGGAATATTTCGCCCATCCGTCAGTCCTGATCAAAATATGCTGTCTCCATCCATTCACACAGTCATACAAAACTCCTGGATAGCAGTAAACATAAAGAGAGAAAGGAAGTATACAGTAATGCTTTTTTACTCTCTTTACATATAGGCTCAACACTCAATAAAACGAGATTCAATCTATCTCATAAAAATGTTTTCCATTAAGTTAAGAAAATTTTGCCTTATGTTTCGCTTCCATCAGACCTTTTACTGTGATTTCAGGGATACCCATCCACGTGAAACACTTGTTCTCATGCATCCGTTTTAAATGCATCCGACTCTTTTCAGCTAATCTCCTACAAAAAAAAGTTTATTTTAGGCGACTTCATATCACCCATACATAAGAGCATTAAAAAAAAAAAAGACCAAACAATCCGGAAAAATTACACCCAACAACAAATTTTGCCGCAAGTCAAGGGAAATCCAGACACCATACATGAAACAGTGCTCACAGTTTACAAAGGTAGTTTTATGGATGTCTTCACGTTCCCTATAATACGGATGAAAATCGCTGTGGATTGCCGCTGTTGATTTCCCGACAACAATTTCTAAACGATACGACACAATGCCGTCCACCGTGTGGTATACCTCGTTTATTGGGATGTCCCAATGTGTTCACTTTTCACCGCTTGTCGGACAAAAATGGACTCAAGTCAGCACGTTAGAAGTATCAATTGGAATATGTGTGGTCTGTTCTTCCTGTTTCGAAATAACTTTTGATTTCTTGACACTGGAGTTTTTAGAGAAAGCTGTAATGCTATTGTTATCAGTAGTATAGAGTTTTCTTTGTGTTTTTAAATTATATACTGCTATATGTCGTAAACATCAGTAACGATCGTCAAAATTGGAAACATTTTCGTAACTCCTGAACACTTGTAGCTTTGTAGGCGCCGCGCCGTGGATGCTGACAGAAACAAATCGTTTCGTCTTAAAATGACCGGACACAAATTTTTACACATACCGGCCAGATGTTTGCGTCCGAAGGAAGTATAACACTTGATGCATGTACAGTTATTTATGTCTACACATGTGTTTGCATACATATACTGCATATGTAATGCATTACTATAGGTATGAGTGCAGCATACCCGTAANTCACTATAGGTATGAGTGCAGTATACCCGTAAATCGTGTTACTGCATAGCGAGATGAATGCGTTGTGTAATTTTTGTAACTAATTTTACAATTATGAGAGTGTAATGAACGAAGACGTGTTGAAAACAAAATTTCTCAATATTGTGCCATGCTTCAAGATGAAACGTATAGGATAATTATGAACAATGTCGTAGATAATACTTACCGCACNTATAGGATAATTATGAACAATGTCGTAGATAATACTTACCGCACATACACGTTTTCCACCGTGAATACGAGAAAATGTTTGTTTACAAATTCTCTCTCTATGAGAATGCCGTCCGGATTCGTGAATTTCGGTGCCGACAAGCGACATATGCAAGGCTATACGTATACGGGTACATAAGTAGCTGACGAGAAGGCAAGGTTAAGGCCTGGTTTATAAAAATCGCAATAACGCAACACTGGCAAAATTGCAACGACGCAAAATGTCAAACTCTGAAATCTTTAGGTAGGTACCCGTTTATAAAAGTCACAAGGAACTTTTATAAACTGGTGCCTGAAGTTTTCAGAGTTCACTTTCTTGCGTCGCTGCAATTTTGCCAGTGTTGTGTTATTGCGTTTTTTTTTCATAAACCAGGTCTAAGGAATGCCTTTCCCCGCCTGCGTGTATGCATAGAGTAGAAAAAGTACTAGTACAGACTGGACACTCAATGTTATCCAATGGGCAGGTTTTTTTTTTGTCGCAATCGCTATGAAAAAACGCAAACTAGACAAACACAAAATAGAATTCGCTGTTCCTTTAAAATTCTATTTGAACACAGTTCAACTCACTTGTGATACTTATAACTATTTTTACGCACTGCAGCTCGGACTGGCCACGAGCTCCCGTTATGCGCGGTCTGGAGTGACCCACCTCGTACCTCCTCAGTCAAAGGCTGACGTGTTCTCTGCCTCGATATCCCTCCCCCCTTCCACCAACCCGTGGAACAGGCAGAATGATTGACAGCGTCGAGAATTGGCTGGTTACACAGCCCCTCCTCCTCCCCCTGCTGGAGGAACCGACAAATGTAAAGAAGGCGCAAGAATATTCTGGGAGGACACTCGGTGAAACGCGAGACTTAGCGAAATTTCTGGATGACGACCTACGGCCCTATAAATACAAGCCACCGCGGGACTGCGGAGAGTCTGAGTAGAAGCCTTTTGGCTGAGTGCGGGCGCGAAGTCAAGTGCGAGATGACGACGGACCAGGTGTTCGTGGTGTGAAAAGACGAGAGGGCGTGAAACCCGACGAGTGAAGCCTAGTGTGCGTGAGGGCGCTCGGAGAACTCTAGAACATCGCAGACTGGTTGGGTATGGACTAAACAGAGGTGGGACTTAATGAACATATAATACGGATTTTATGGTAAATATTGGAACTGTCAAATATGGACACATTATTTATAATGTAATTATTAATTATTTAATTACGTTAATTCCTTTGAGGTAATTGTAAATTTTATTGATCAAAGTCAGTAAATGTAAAAATCAAGTGATATAAATTTATTGTCAGATGTTGAGTCTAAAAAAAATTACATAAAAAAATATTAATCGAATTTTTTCTCCGCTATACCAAATGTTTTCAAAGTAATGTAATTCACTAAATACATTTCCAAAGAGTTATCATTACCAAAATAATAGCGGAGAAACAAAGGAACGTAGTTGGTCTCTGCCCTAAAAATTGGAAAATTATTATTACTTATTGCCATACGGTTTATAGGAAACTAGCTTTTACCCGCGGCGTCACTCGCGTGGTTATAGAAACAAACTTATATGGAGAAATAAGGGTATTTGTTAGTAGACAGACACTGGTCATAAACACAGAACAGAGCACTATTTTAGGATGCTACTGTACACGATGTTGTAAATCTTTCCATCTGGCGCTAATATGTGAAGATTTTGGGCATTGGCACACGCGAACATGCAACATAGAGCTGGCCATGAGAGAAGCACGGTTTTTCCAAGTGCACCCCCGCTACCTGTAATGTTTGCCCTTGCGCTTTGTTTATTGTGATAGCAAAACTAAACTTGAGAAGGAATTGCAGCCTTTTGAATTGGAACCGGAGGTCCGTGGGGATTATAGGGATCCGGGGGAAGATTACGTTCTCGCCCTTTCCTACTCCTGTCAGAATAGTTGCACCAANGGGATGATTACGTTCTCGCCCTTTCCTACTCCTGTCAGAATAGTAGCACCAATTATGTTCGTCCCAAGTTGTGTGATGTGAAGCCTCGTCCCGTTACATAATCGCGGTGCATCTAAATTTCGCATAAACATGACCGTAACATCAAATTTTAAATGGAGCTAATGTAAGGGCACACCTGACAACTCTAGAGAATTCAAGAACTCTACAGGATATGAAGTGCCCTGTTCTGTGTCCATGACTGTGTCTACAGACAAATACTCTGTTGGTTCTCCCTGTACCTCTTTTAAAATGTTACTATTCATTTTATTTACTATGTCATTATATTTAGCAATCAGTTCCGTATCACTCTGCACCAAATTACTAAAAATGCCCCGTTAGTGACACAAAGCCCTCGGCATCTGTTTCTAACGGTCAATCTCCAATTTTTAATAGTGTATCAGCATAATGTCCTGTATCAACGTCATTGTAGGTAGAGGTGCACTCTCAAATTTGTCGTCAAACTGTGCCTCTCTGAATCACCGGAAGAGTTTGGCGGAAGTCACCAGCCAGTAATATAACCATTCCTCCCATAATGTCTGTATTGTTCCGTATAACCTGTAGAGTTCAGTTTAGTGCCTCTATCGCTTTTTTTGTGTGACATTGTGCTTTCGTCCCACACTAACAACATACATTGACGCAGCATCGTACCCCGAGCGCTATTTTTACTAAATTTTTTTTCCTAAGGGAATGAGAAATTTTTTCGGGATGAAAAGTAGCATATGTCACTTCCAGGCCCTCCAACTATCTCTGTACAAAAAAATCACGTCGATCCGTTGCTCCCTTGCGACGTGAAAGAAGGACAAACAAACAAACAAACAAATAAACACACTTTCGTATTTATGATATTAGTCAGGATTCTACATTTCGTAATTTACATTTTATTCTATTTCACGAACGAGTGAACCTTTCTGACAGCCAGTTTCTAGTGATGTATCATAAATGGTATGAACAACATTCCTCCTAGAACAACTAAAATCAGCCGATGTACATCACCTTAGCTACATTAAATATAGCTCCTTGAAACATTTTACAAACTAAAAAAGGTAACATACACTACTTCTAGATGCATGTCACCACTAATAACGGCCTCTTTCCAAATTCCTAACCTAATGTTCAACAATTTGCCGCCAACGTGACATCATCGCATAAAGAACTCATGCTCCTGGTCTCGTTGCAGTCAGTGCAGAAGATTGGCCGGAAGTAGAATTACTCAGGCGCCACACTGATGCGACTTCTTGTAGGGATAGGAACTTCTTGTATGCTCATACTGCGCATTGTAGAGGTATCGGAATGTGGCCAGTTGAGCTTGCATGTTGCGGACACAGCCACGGGCGCTATTCCTGCTTGTGGTACGGTAACAGACTCAGTGTGTTAAGGTTAGCATGTAGGAAATAGACGAATTGTTGTATTATACCAAGAAAACCAAAAAACTTCGTATGGAAATAATGACAACAATCATATATTTTTTTCCATTATGTATTAAATGTTTAATAATATCTTTCAAGACATTCGAAATTAAAACTAATTTTTTTCTATATTTTAATTTAAGTTTTACGTAAGAATGGTTACAATCCCGAACTGATCATCAGACCATTTCCTTTTAATTCTTAGTGCCTTACGAAAGCTTCACGAAGTATCTCGCAAGTATATATGTTTTATTTTCAGCGTTTTAAGTACTGTGTGTTAATTTCGAGACAATTTTTAATGTCTTCAGCAAACACACCCTCTGCTTTTATTGTACAGTACTGGCCCACAAAGTTACTAGAGAAGGATCAAATCTTATATCATGTACAGTCTTACTGGTTCATTCACTTATTTAGTCGTATTTTTATTCAACGACAAAATAAGTAATATATTCTTTCATTTCACATAAAAATACTTTCGAACCAAGCGGCTGCTATTTTTTAATCAGCGAGAGAAATTTCAACTCATGATTATTTAGTGTCTTTACGCCCTGTTTACAAACATAAGCTTTTTTTGTACGTTCAAAATTCAAGAAACCTTTTAAATGCTTTGATATAACTATTTAAAAAATGTCTTCAGGCTTATTTAAAAACTTTGAAAGACTGAAAATGTTACATCTGATTCACTACCTTATTTGGTGTTGTCAGATGGCTATGTCGGAAATGTTATTGGGTGGAAACATGCATGCATACATGGTATACGTATGTATAGCGGCAGCTATATGTCCATGAATGTAAATACTGGTATCGCGCACACCTGACACACATAACAGTACACATAAGAATACACATACCACATAAGACTACCTCTTCAAGAAGAGTGACGTATGCGAAGAAAATTATCATGCATTAAAATTACTGCTTCTTACCGCGCGTTACATAACTGAAGATCACTTTCAGTTTATGCGTTTGTCGTGGCCAATCATTGCCTCTCTCACTTGTAATATCAAACGTTCTCGAGCACGAATTACTTACCAAAGCCTTCCCAAATTCCATTTAAAACTTTTGAAAAATGTGGAAACAAAAAAAAAAAGCAGTTTTCGCTAGGCATTGAAAACGCAACTTAGTTGATTTATAAGTCACCTGATTTAGGTAAATTTTTAAATTGTCTGCCTACAAAAGTTTTGTAACGCTATCTGTTCTTTAAACCATTTAAGTAAATAACCATCTGCTTTTCATATAACGTAAAAGTAACTTACTGAACAAATATGTTAACATACTTGAAAGTAGCAACCTCTTACTAGTTTCTTCGAAATAAAAATGTTATATTCAATTCTGACGTATTATTTGAGGTATAACAGCTCCATTTGCACTTCAGAAAATATGTACATTGTAAATTATAAACCGTATTACATTAGTTAGTCATTACTATGCCCAGGGCAAATAAATTAATTTTTTTAAATTAGAGGTAAACAAAAGATATGAGATTACTATTTATTTATGAGTATTTTGTTTGGTGGCGAAGTTGAGGCAGCAGACTTGTCTTACACACTTTTAAACCCCAATATAAACTTTCGATTTATAGTGCACAGAGAAAAACAAAGTGTTACGTATACATAATGCAATAAAAAAGCTCCAGAAGTTTTCAGTGATACATTTTTCAGAACCTTATTATAATGCTATTTTACTCTTACATTTACAGATTTAAAATATGGCAGTTTATGTTTCTACGTTCAAGACGTCAAGTAACATAGGTTTCTCGTTAAATATCCCAAGCAATTTAAGGTGTAACACTTGCAGGTTACATGAATGAATATATTTTTGTACACGATTTTGTCCAGTAGGTAATTATTGTCACTTATACAGTCCATCAAATAAAATTATTCGTTGCTACAAAATGTTTCGCGGACAATTTTATGTAAAATGCATATCAAAATATTACCAACATTCGTATTAACACAGCGTTAGAAGTGCTACTGCATCAGCAGATAGTTAGACTAAATAACCCGGCCGATGTTATGCACTAACATCGGGAAAAATAACTGAATTCTTGGTCAATTTCCCGAAAATAAACACTGCCAATATAAATTTTATTATCAAATGAAAACGCATTTGCATTCATTCCTGTTTGCTCAACAGCAACTTACTGGCTGTTTGACACATCCAAATTTCGGGCAAACACCTCTACAGGTGGATTTAAACAAATGTACATTTTTATTGCCATAATACATAGATAATCTTAAATGCTCCCTACCTATGTAATCAATAGTGAATGGTTTACAAAAATGTATTACTGGCTTTTCCAATGTACCCATCTTCCACACTGGCATGTGTGTTGTTATACACATAGGCGGAGTACTGCTAACCCAAGAACACAAGAGGAGAAGATTGGGTTGTCTCGCCTGTTTCGAGTAACGGTACTCCGGAGGGTGACACGTGACGTCACTGCGGTGCAGCATTCCCCCGAGTCTAGGGCCGCCATGTGTCATTTATTGCTAGTTTCGAACCGCTCTTTAACCCAACCTGGAGGCCAATTATTGATACGATCGGAATTATTCTTCTACAGGAAAGACGTCATTCCGCTATCGGAATGCCTGGAGCCAATTCTTAAACACTCGATAGCGGAATTGTATACTGGAATCGATCCACGAAGTGTCGAAATGAATCCGACAGCTAGGCAGCTGCCGGAATCGCCATTCCTCTACAGATTTGTCTATAATACTTTTTATGATGTAGGAAACTTGAAAATGCACTCGTGCGTTGTTTAATATAAATATAATTAAAAAAGGAGAGTAAAACTGTTACCAAATATCAAATTATCAAGGTGTTTACATATCTACGAAAAAATCGTGTAAACAAAGTTAAGTTTGTTGGTGAAAACTGATAGAAGTGTTAAGAATATCAAAACGTAATAAATTGGTTTTAGACATGCAAACATTAATGAAAAATATTTTATAGTTTACAGCCATAGCCGGAATGTTAGCCAAAATTTTTAATAATATATTTACACCAAAAAAAATATAAATTGTTATAGTGTTGCTTTTTAATTTGCATTTCATTTTTTTTAACAGTATGGTAAAGCATTTTACTGTTCTTTCGTGAATAAAGTTACGATAAAGTAAATAAAATATAAAAGTTTCTTTAATATATTCTTAATTTATACTAAACCTATATCTAGCGACAATAAGAGTTAATTCTTGAACATGTTCTTTCACGGGCTAAGTTATTTCATTGGCAATACAAGTTCTTTTAAGAAAAAACAAATCTGCATGAAAAATAAGAGTTCCTGTTGATTACCAACGCTGACTTCATTATTTATAATATATCAGTTAATAGTTTCGTCACCACTGTAGATAGTTTATTTTTTTAAGGCAGTTTCAATTACTTATCCCAGATTATCTATGAGTAAATATAATAGATGTTAATGTATTTTAAAGAAAATTCTCCTACTACAACATATTTAATGTGATCGGTTCAGCTTCGCTGACGACACACGAAATGCAACGATTCCAAGTTGTAAAATCGATTCTTCAAAAATCCTATACATTTTATTTCGACAGTTACTCGTCGTCTCAAAAATTCATATTTTGGCATCGCAACACTCGTTACCGGAATGGAAGTAACGAAACAATCCGCTAGAGAATTTATTCGGATAGTTAAAAAAAATTTGTCCCATGTTTCGTTGTCAACACATAATTATACTTCAGCATTTTTACATTATTTAGTTTGCTGTTTGTATTTCCAATGCCGTATCCGTGTTGGTATTATTTGCGGTATTACTCTCGTACAAACAGGAAATTCGCTAGTTTATTGTTGCTGTGAACCACAATCATACATTAAAGCAGATTTTTCTTAGTCTCTCATAGTTGTGGATGAAACTGTATAGGCCTACATATTTTTTTATATATAATATGAGTATATTCGTTTTATTAGGCCGGACTAATATATTTATCAGTAATCTTCAGCTAATTCCAGGAGGATATTCTGCAGAATGATTCCATGAGCATGAAACGCGATGTCCATCCAACGTTTTCTTGCATAAGCTAATGACGATTTTATTTTTATATAAATCGCTTTCGTGACAGCAATAAACATACATCAAANCGTTTTCTTGCATAAGCTAATGACGATTTTATTTTTATATAAATCGCTTTCGTGACAGCAATAAACATACATCAAAGAAAAGAATATGTTTGATATTAATTGCAAAACAGTAGCTGTACCAACATACAAACGAGTATTAGATACAAGTTTTACCCTTAGCTGCAGTCTCAACTGGCCAGTCGCTGCGCCACCATAGTGACGTCAGCGCGCACCACTCAATGTACCGTTACTCAAACTGACTCGCTAGGGCCAACCTCCCTTTGCTAGCTGTCTTGCTGCTAGCCTACAAACACATTATTGTTATTACAGAGAGTAATCTGCTAGAGGCGGCGGGTCGTCACTGACACTCCGTGGTTCTGAGAATGGAAGACAAGCTGTCGGAATGAGTGGGCGGCA
>NQII01000289.1:988141-1001893 GCA_002778355.1 Clitarchus hookeri | reverse complement strand
AAAGGGGGGGGGGGGACAATTCGTGCTAATCCCAGTCGCTGTCTGCTTCTGGAATATACCGTATGTACACAGGTGGGATTGAAATGACGAGCTAATAACTCGTAATGTATCATTTCCAGGTTCATGTCTGCGGACACAGGTTTTATTACCACTTTCAGAGGTATTTCATTTCGGGGCAACAGAACACTGTATCCCAGCCCCGAAGCACGTATCACCTGCAATGCCAGGTGATAATCTTCAATTGTCGCCTGATAGGCGACACCATTAGGGACAACGCGATTCCGTTTTTCTTCCTTGATAACCTGGCGCAACTGTGCGGCCAGTGCATGGTAAGGCACCTTAGGGATGTGTATGGCCGGATGTCCGGCCGTTTAGGGCGCTGTTCGCAGGGGCGTGCTGTTGCAGCCTGTCTAGCAGAGGCTTGATTCGCCTCGGCCATCTTTCTCTTCTTCCCCTGCTCCAAGATGGGGGGGGGGAGGGGTCAGGCATTGTACAGAAGTGCTTGCCATGTTAACGTTTACTGGAGTCCCTTGTCTCATCCTCTTCTCTCTTGAGCCTAGCTATCCTAGAGCCCTACTGCTGGCTACCTCACCAAACTGACCTCACTGACCTCCTAGTGCTGCACGGTAGCTAAGCTAGGCAAGGCCCGCCACCTGGTAGGTGACTAACTTTTTTCGTATCTGGTACAGTCAATAACTAGCACCCCGGATCGCACGGATCCCTGTGCTCCCTGTTTAACAGCGCGCAAGCGCACTGTTCCTCTTCTGCAAAGTCGCAGCTTATTCTCTTCTGCCTTCGGAGCGCAGCCGACGAGCGACCTCTCTCTCCGACGACCGACGAGCGAATCGCTGGCCCATGCACCTAAGAGCTGCTTTATAGGTAATTGTCCTCTTTTGATCGTTGTTTCACATTCTTGGTATGATATAATTTTGCTTCTTTCTAATTAAATGTTTCCACGGTTTTTTTTAATTCCATATTCTTTTGACTGAATACTTTTGTTTTGCTTACAATAAA
The DNA here is from genome assembly GCA_002778355.1 of Clitarchus hookeri. Classification (NCBI taxonomy): domain Eukaryota; kingdom Metazoa; phylum Arthropoda; class Insecta; order Phasmatodea; family Phasmatidae; genus Clitarchus; species Clitarchus hookeri. The sequence continues at coordinate 1,000,879 of NQII01000289.1, read as the reverse complement.
AACTATTTTATTTATTTATTTTTCTTTTAATCGGGTTTGCTTCTAAAGTAAATGGAGTAGCACTTTCCCACAGTAATTAATGGCTGCTTTCCCAAAAATGTTCAGCAAAACTAGATTTTTAAGTTTCTTACTTCTTATGATTTTTTTAATGATATTTTGATCGTATGAAAAGCGATCCGCCAGTTTCTCCTATGTAAAGGCTTCCATACTCGCAAGGTCACAGTACTAAGTCTGTTATTTGTGTGTAGCTGGTTCCACTCTAGTGACGATGCTATTTAATGTGGCATTTGATTTGAAAGCTGTTTGTAGGCCATACTTGTTAACCAATCGTCTTTTTTTTTTTCCTTAAGACCACGAACATATGGAATAACAAGGTTTCCTGCATGTTTTTTGTCCGTCTTGTGTGGATTGGTGAGATATGTGGAGTTCTTCATGTGCTATTTTATTGTCCTAACAGGATAGCCATTCGCAATAAATTCTTTTTCTATATATTTATGTTCGGCTGCAATTGATTCCTTGTCGTGGCATTTTTTTTTTCACCTCTGACAGCTAAAGTGTGGATATTTCCAATTGGCTGGGCAAGAAGAAGGGTCTCTAAATATAAAGGCAGCCTTATGTTTCCTGTTTTCTCTTTTCGTGATGCTCCCCCAGGTGGGCGAGCTAGTAGCCGCACGCTGGGCGCGGCCGGGTTCCCGGTTATTCTACACTTTGTCAAGGAAGGTCAGCCCGCTTGCTGGCAACAAACCATCCACAAACTAGGAAGGACAGTTTGTCTGCTCATACGCACTAAGGCTGTTTGGCAGCTTGTCTGATCAAGCACATTGCGGCAATTTGGCGCGTGCGCTCGTCACGGTCTTCTACTACTTGCTGGATATGCGGCCATAAAGGTCAGGTGCTCCACACAAAAATAAGGGAAGGAAAACAAATTCACTTTCAGTCCTCCTGAAGACGGGAGCAGATGTCAGCTCCCGTAACGTCGCGAAAAGCTCGTCTAAGAAACCCTACTGTGTTCTTGTGTTTCATCATCGTTGTGTCTTCCAGTCTTGCGCGAAATTTTGTCTTCGTACCAGTGTTCGTCTGTGTTGTCTTAGTTGTGTTGCCCTTGGTTTTTTCACTTGTCCCGTTTGATTCAAACTAACTGTTCGTCTGTTTCGTCATCGTTGTGTTGTACTTGGTTTTTTTCAGTTTTTCGTTAGATAATTTAGCTTTTTTAATTTCCTGGCTGTTTTTCTCTTTTGTTATAAATCTGACGAAATTCCTTGTGGAATTTACTATACGTTTTATGTACAGTGGCTCACATTAATATTCGGGCACCGATGATTATCGCAGTTTCATGGCCTTGTGTTACATTATAAATGAAGATAAATCTAAAACATATTGCACAATCATTCTCGTGTGCTTAAAATGAAACGCAATAGTAGCCGATTACTGAAATTAGCAGTGCAAGTTAATGAAACACAATACTTTGTCCTCGGGTGCTGCATAAGTACGTCACTTTAATATTCGGCCAGTTGTGGTGGACGCTTGGCACAGGCATGATGCACATTGCGTTTGAACCTCGTGTCATTCCCTGCAAGCTCTCTGCGCTGAGAGGTTGTATTGGGTAGCTCTGTTGACTGCGTCAGTCAGGCAAATGGGACGTAGGGCAGGAATGCAACGTTTGAATAGCGATAGCTGGTCATTTTTCATCATGCAAAGAAGAAATCTCAACAAAAAATTGCTGAGCACTTGAATCTGCCGAGGTCCACTGTTGGAGATATCATAAGAAAGTTTCAGAAGGAAGACAGAATAGATTCGGTACCTCAAAAAGGACAGCCAAAAAGCTAAGCAAGAGAGAAAAACGTCTAGTTATCAGGAAAATAAAGAAATATCCGAAAATTAGTGCTTGCAAACTTACAATGGAGGTACTCAATGAATGTGGAAAGAACGTCAATCCAGAAACCATACGACGAGTTATCAGAAGAGCAGGATATAATGGCAGAGTATCTAGAAAGAAGCCTTTCATTAATGAGGCAAATAGAAGAAAACTACTTACGTTCTCAAAAGACCACGCTGACAAAGATAGAAATTGGTGGAATGATGTTATTTTTGCTGATGAGACGAAATTGAATGTGTTTGGTTCAGATGGCAGGGTAACAGTATGGCGCAAGCCAAATCAGGAGCTAAAACCTGGGAACATACAACATTCTGTGACATACAGTGGATGTAGTATTATGATCTGGGGCTGAATATCTACAGCAGGTGTTGGAGAGGCTGTACGTGTCGATGGAATAACGAAAAAGGAAAACTATCTCAACATCCTGAAAGCAAACCTACACAAGAGGGCTGATAATCTGGGCATTAGGAACACGTTTAAGTTCTACCAAGATAATGACGCAAAACGCAAGTCATACATTGTCAAGAGCTGGCTTTTGTATTACTGTCCCAAAGACATTAACACACATCCTCAATCACCCGACCTGAATTCCATAGAAAATATAAGGGATGAACTCAAAAGAAGACTGCGTACTACAACAATTAGGTCCACAAAAGAATTAGAGAAAAGGTTCAAGGAATAATGGAGTAAGATTGACTCCGAATGTAACAGGAATATAATTGCTAGTATGCTATAACGCCTGCGAGAAGTAATTAAACAGAATGGCCATGCTACCAGGTACTAAATAACTGCGTGTTTAGTTTTCAAAGAGGATTATGTTTGTGTTTGAATGATGATGGCCGAATATTAAAGTGGCGTACTTATGCAGCATGGAATGACACAATCTTTTTGTTTGTTAAGTTGCCTTGCTCATTTCCGTTATTGGCTTCCGCTATATTTCATTTAAAGCACACAAGAATGATTGTGCAATGTGATTTATGTTTATCTTCATTACTAATGTAACATAAGGCCATGAAACTGCGATAATCATAGGTGGCTGAATATAAATGTGAGCCACTGTATATATTTTGACTTCAGCCACTCTTCGACGGTTTTTCGGGTTTGTTTCATGTCTGAGACTTGGTTTTCTGTAGCGACATAGTGTAGCAATGGAGTATGTTCAAAACATTTCACTTAATCATTCACCCCTCTTTGCAAGAATATTCCAAACAAATCATGAACCAATAAATTAAATTTACAATTAAATATATTATATTAATGTTGACAATATAGTAATAAATATTTAATAAAATTATTTCTCTTAAATAAATATATTTTTTAATTGATAAAATTAATACTTTTTGTTGAACTGCATGTTTACATTTGGTTTTAAACATGATGTGTTTTTCAACATTTATACATATTGTCAATATTCACTATAAGAAGGTCTGCACATGTGTGAGAGCCTGTCTTTTGTTATTTTTGGGAAATACATATATATATATATATATATATATATATATATATATATATGTGTGTGTTTTCTTTATAATCTCTACCTTCTTTAGCAAAATATTATTGAAGTATTTATGCTGTCATTTCAGTATACATTACAGGGAAATTATAGGGCTTGTAAATCATTTTCCATTCCGTGTTTCTGTGTGTATGCACGGGTGTGGCCACCATAATAATTTCTGAACCCGAATTTCACCAAACTAGGTGCACATTGATTTTTTTTGGTCCGGAAGGGACGCACCATAAGTTAGTAACTAACTTCTAGTTGTTAGGTAAGGAATTGGAAGAGTAGGTGAGTGCCAGTTCTGCTGCTTATAGACTCGATGTACTGCATGAATGCTTAGTAAATAGGGAAACATACCTCAGTTGACCTACTGCGAGGTTATGAAGTGCCGAGCTAACGTCTATGGCCTGGCCCTTCCCTTAGCATAAACTAGAAGCCAATAGCGATAAGAGTAATGGAAAACTGGCGATTCCGCCAGAGGAAAACCATGGTGATAGGCATGTGGCGTGTGCTTTATATGCTAGGAAGGAAAAGAAAATGAATATACATTATACAAATTTGCGATGTTAATAGCGCATGGAGGCAAATGTAAACACGAGTAGGGAGGGCTCGTAATTCATCTGTAAAAGAAAATGTCCTCGAGTGGAGGTTTCCTTCGATCCTGGAGGGTAGGAGTGTGTGTTTTTTCGCCTATGTGGCAAAGAGCGCTCACAATGTGAAAAAGCTGTTGTGTCGTGGAGTGGTGCACCGAAAACCTAACTGTTAATTCGGCAGCATGTTATTTCTGACAATGTATGCACAGATGCGGCTTAGTAGTACACATGCTGCAATTTTTTGACAGAAAACTCAGCAGACATATAGGCCTGCAGTTCTGCAGTAGTATTGCATATTTACCTGGTTATGGGAACAGAATGACATTTGCGCATTTCACCTGCGTAGGAAAGTGCTTTGTGCGCTTAATCCCATTGATACATTTAGTTATGGCATCATATGTAGACTTTGGCATGTGTTTAAGGACGATGGCTTGAATTCCGTCATATACTCGAGCTTTGCGTGGAGTAATCGCCGTTCAATCCGCTTAATTTCTACTTTATTGGTAATGGCGGGCAACGAACTGGGTACATATGCAATTAGGGTCTCGAATCGTTGCTCACTGCACCTAGTGTAGTCCATATAAGAAGAATCTCGGTCCAGTTGGAAGGCAGTGGCTAGTGTATCTGCTGGCTAAGTGGTGTGTAAGCGTCAGCTGCGTGGCCTTTAAGTGGGGGCATGTGTATTTGTTTGTTTAGTAAGACATGTGTCATTTTTCGCAGGCTGTTGTCTTGTCCTTACTGAGCTGACATATTATATGGCCACTCTGTTTTTGTATGATTAGCAATTTCCATCCTAATCTGGTCCTGCAATTGCATGAACAATTGAGTGTTGTGAACTAGTGCATTTCCAGTTATATAGGGCGTAACTGCGAGAAGTAATTAAATAAAATATATGTTGAGGTAATGTTTGTGGTTTCACTGCGCATGTTTTCGACAGCATGAACTCGTTAATAGCCATCTTAATTTTATTTGGTTTGTAGTCATACACTCGTCAACAAGTTTTGGTGAGTAAGTGTTTTCAGGAATGTCTAATTCCCACTCCATATAATTTGGTAGCGCAGGCCAGTTCGTTTTAGTGTATTGAAGCAAGGCTCATCGCTGATTGGTAGTAGCACTAGCTTTTTCAATTAGGTGTATGACGGGAAAGTGTACGGATATCAATTCGTGAATGACTTCCAGTTCCTTCACAAAAGTTTATGTTTTTGTATATGGTGATATCCAGTACCTACATCAGGTTTCTGTCTACCCACTAAATCTGGGTGCCATATGGTTGAATTTGGGGCGCAAATCATATAGTCATGGCCCAACTGGCGTGTGTATTGTCTCGTTACATTTTTTATGGCGACTTGTGAGTTTTTACCAGGTGTGAGAATTCAGGTAGCCTAGTATAAGGGCAGGCTGAAGTCGGCTGAGGAGACGGAATAAATCTTGCTATGTAAGCTGATTACTGCACAGAGGTTATTTTGCGGGCAATTATGTTTCTAATAATAATTACACCACCTCAAGGGCCGTCAGTTCGATTGTCGCGGTGTACTACATAGCCTGGTCTTCGTAGGTGATCAGTAGGGCGCAAATGAGTCTCGTTTACTGCTGCGAGTTGTATATTGTGTCTGTCGAAGGAGTCGACGAATTCGGCTTCCTTTCTGAGCAATCCCCTGGCATTCCAAAACATCAGTCTCTTGGAATGGTGTGTGATTGTTTTGCCGCAGCCTTGTTTTCTAAGCGATGTGTGCCATTAATAATATCGCACAGTTGTTCCGTAAAATCCACTGCATTTGTGATGTGGGGGTTTCAGAAATGTTACATATTTGCCATGTAAATAGCATGTTGCATACTGTACTGTAAATGGTGTTTGCAATATTGTTCTCGTCGTGAATTCACTTGAGAGCTGCATGTGGTGTGTCAGTCGCGCTTAGTATGCTCACGAAAAGAGGAACAGGTTATTTTCCATTTGCTCCTTAGCAGTTACACTGGCATAACTAGCTGTGCCAATGCTGGGCTATTTTGTGTTAGTTCCAGCGGTTGAGGAGGTAGCAGGGGGTTTTGACTCCTGCCTCTTGAGTTGCTCCCTTGCCGCGCATTTGTCTTCGTGCCAGGCTTGCGCTGCCACAATTTTTTTTCGAGACTGTGGATTTTGTTTTTGAGGAGGCCGTAGGGTAAAATAGTGTCGTTGTTTCCCACCTTGGTTTACAGCCTGCCAGACCACATCTTGAAGGCACTGCGGGTGTGCACGACGCACCGACCGCCCAACTGTTGCCCTGCGCGTTGGGATCTGAATTCGTTGGCCGGTTGTGCCACCAGATCGTCAACTGTAGTAGTAGTCTTGACCATGCTGGGTTTGGGACATACGAGGCTGCCTAGGACCAAGCCTTCCGGCGACTGGTTTGCAGGCACTTGCTGCCTTAATATGTTCTGCACAACCCCTGTAGTTAGCTGCGCGTGGCATACTGCAAAGAACGCACTTGGACTAGGGCACTTTACTTAGCCAGCACACCATTTACACATAAAAGTGGATAAACAAGCGCCTGCTACAAGGCGCAGGCGCCGGTTTTTTCCACATTGCAGAATTTTTTGGAGTTGCGAAAAGGCTTTACGTTCACTCCTACTTGTAAGCAGTATTTTCAGTTTAAGATCACGCGACACTCGTGTGCCATATCCACCTTAAAATCATAGTGATAGACTGGCGCCTGCTGTTCAACTTCATCGCAACTTTCTGTACAGCTACGCCCTGTTCTTATAGGTCGGCTACTATCAGGTGACAGTCTGTCCAACTGTGGCTAACTAGGCTATAGTCACCCTAATCTTTTCACTTAACTGCTCCTAGAAGAGAAGGTAGCACTCGTTTCTGCCTACACTCACAAATGCGCGGCCACGAGTGTGTTTTATTTGTGGTCCCTAGTAGGAGTTGCAGAGCTCTTCTGGACACATCCGTCTACTCTGTCTCATACAATAATTAAGCGAGGCCATGTTTCACTCACTCTTGACATCCCAGGGAGTCCTCTCTGCTGTCCCGATTCGGAGGAGAGTGCGCGAGAGGGAGAGTAAACGACAATGTTCACACACTGCTCACTCTCACGCCTTTTCTGGCAGCCATGTTGTTTTCAGTTCTAACCTCGAATGTTTGAAAATTTAATTGAATAAACATAATCATTGGGATTGTGATGTGTGTAATACTTACCATATTCCGTATGGTACGGAACATAAAGAATTACCATTTGATTATGTTCAGGTTTATTTAATGTTGCGTATGCAGATACAACTAAATATAATTTCTGCTTTGCGCATATTATTTAAAATCTTAACCTTTCAGAAATATGTGAATATAATATAAAACACTGTAAATTTAATTGAGTAATAGGAAATTAAAGAAGTGTATTATTTTTCGCTATTTCTTACCCATATTATAAGAGAAATAAAACCGAAGGCTCACAGAGGGCAAAGTGTCAATTCGCCAGAGTGAACCAGAGTGTACGAGAGATAGAGAGAGCGAGAGAGAGAGAGAGAGAGAGTGGTGAGAAAGAGTGAGCACACTTTTAAGCTGAGACACGACCTTACTAACGACACGCAATTTTAATATTTGTCGACTAAACTGGAGTTTTATTTTCAAAATAGCCGCAATTTTATCATTGAGGGCACTATGTATTATCTTATAAACCTTGAAACATATTTAAACAAAATCTGGTATTTTTACAGTGCATCAAGTAATAATTACATTTAGAAAGGGATATTGCTATTACTCCGTCATTTTGGAAGATAGCACTACAAGAAAAACGAATGATTTAAGTTGTGTCTCGTAAACGATTCAACGAATTTCCACCAAAATTGGCCAGTTCGCAATACTATGTTCGAACATTTACACATATGCGATTTAAATAGAAAATACTCTTATATTTATAATAGTGGTCATTTCTGTATTTCTGTATTTACCATACTGTTTGACCAAATTTCGACCAAACTTTGTATGCGAGAAGAATATTTTACAAGCATCAAATACGCCAATACAATATAGCCTATTTTGTATGCAATTTCGTAGGATAATGCCACATTAAAAATAAAGTTAATGTGTCATATCTCGGGAAACAATCAATTGATTCCTACCAAATTTGGCAAACAAGTAATACTACCTTAGGCCATATCATTTACACAATTTAAATGGATAAAATACATATTTCCTATATTCACATTTTAAGCTTAGTATGCTATATATACGAATCCATGTAACCGCAATATGTATCACATAATTTTAATTTAACTTTATATTACAGTTTGGTTATTAAACATCCAATGCGCAATATTTAACATTTTTGTTATCCATTTTTGAAGATGGCACTTTATGAGAAAATTGATGGGAGAGAGAGGAGCGGAGATGTTAAGGCGGCTCTTAAGATCGTTTTCTTGATAGCCGATTAGAGCGAAGTGAGGTGAATGTGGATAAGCACCGGAGTGAAAGAGAGGGGGAAACAGTAGATCCCTGAGAATTTCGCTGAACAGCAGCATCGCCTGGCGCTTTTCCTACGTGCGAAAATCTTGGAGTGACTCAACCCGGGATCAAACCCGATTTGCCTTGGTAGGAGACGAGCACTCTAGCCACTGCGTTATGATGGCCCCATGAAAGAAAATTAACTTTTGTGCCGTAAATCGTGGACCAATCAACGGATTCCCACCAAATTTTGCACATTAGTAATAACAAAATAGGCAATGCAAATGTAAGTATTTAAAGTGGGTCAGGTATTTTTTAATGTAATAAATATGTTTTTAAATTTCATATTAGTAGGTTATATATTTTAAAGAATTTAACACAACTCTACAAAACTTTATACTCTTATAATATTCCATTAGAAAAAATCAAATATACATATACGAGCCTCTTTTGCCTAACTTTTAGTTATATGACAACATGTGAGAAAATGGGACATTAATGACCTATTTCGGGAAACATTCAACTAGTTGCCACGCTTGTTGTTAAGAGCCGCCCAAATCTCTCAACTCACCCGATTGCCACCAAATTTTACTTACAATAGGCCATGCATATTTATATGATTTTAGTGCTTCTCATACTCATTTTTAAATTATGGTATTGGTATTTTAAACATTCCAGTTCAGTAAACCCTGTCTACCGAAACACTATACTGTTAACAACCGATTTTGATGCTCTTAGTCATACCTCCATAATGAAGTTGGTTTTAATCAGCCTATGTTACAATAAGTTATTGTTTAAAGTCCCATATAAGGTACATGTGTATCTGTAATACTCTTACTATTGATGCATATGTTTATGTTTCCATATCTTATGAAATCTATATCAATGATACGTAAAGGCCTATCTATCATCTAAACTTTTAACAACTTCATAAAAATAACTTTAATATTTTTATCTTTACAATATTAACGCAGTTGGAAATTTTACAAATTGGTAACCTTGGGAAAATTTTTACGAAATATTTCCATTACACGATTAGGAGAGCGAAGGGTTGGACTTTTTCATTATAGGGTCCGGGCGTCTGTAGAGGCGATAGGTCTGAAAGCTTTAAAAAACTGAGTCCTTATTTACCAGCGAATCTGGCACATAATTTTGATAGCTGGCCAGTTTTCCCTTGGTTTTTCTGTCCCGTGCTTGCAAAAATTTTTCTACTTCGTTATCAGCGGCATCGAGGTTGATAAACAAGTAATTTCTGCTGAACCCAGAGGCGCACCCCGGATTATAATACTATATTTTTGGCTCAGGCGGGGAGATCTTCGTCAGCCATCAGCGAGAGCATATCGGGGACTTCCGAGAGGAGAATGACTCGTCCAAGTGTAGGGGATAGTCCTGCTGAGAAGAGGGTTCAACGATAAATGTTGAGATGGGGTATATTTAAATAATTGTCATTCGTGCGGAGAACAGGTGCTGGAAGTAGCAATATGCTCGAGCGATACTTGAATGGGTTAAGGTTGCCGCCTATTTGAAGGAATTTTGCACATCTGAGGACTTAAAGCGTGGGAGCCCCAGGGGCGTCCGAGACATACGCATCAACTCTCTCATCATATCTACGCGCAAACCACTGAAAGGGCATGCGCAGTCTTGCCATCGATAACGCGCCTCTATGAAACTTTCAGCGGAGACCCTACAAATTTATGACGTAATAATAAAAAATAAATGCTTAATGGAACTCCCTATTCCTTTTTGTTTTGTTCTGGAATGTTCATACCCAAAATGACCGTGAAAACACTCGTTTGAGCCATTTCACTATCACAAAAACATGCTTTACAGAGAAATGGAAGAACTGAAAAAGGTGTGCATGCGCGTAACATTTATTATATGCCATTCGTATGCAGACCTCACACAGACGCGTTGGATGATTTTTTAATAAAACGTTTACTACTTTACATCTGCACACCATTCGGTGGCCTACCCAGGCGGCCATCTTAACAGTTAAAACCTAGCCTTGTGACAGCGGAGTAATGCCTTGAGAGTAAGGGTGTTGCCAGGAATCTGCTTCTCATGTTAATCTGGGTTTTGCCTATTATATTTGCGTCATGTTTAACTTTAATTTCATTAATTAAGTCTGTAACAATAAAGTTAGGGTTAAGTTTAAACTCTAAACTCTCCTCGCAAGGTAGTTAAGTATTCGTTATTTTAAAAGGGAGCAGACATTTAATTATTTTGACTTAAGAGATCTCAATTCAATTCTGCCTCGTTGGAAAAGTGAATGAGCATTTATATTTGCGTAACTATTTCAGGTAATCTTTGTTACTTCTATAAATAAATAATTTTTTTCCTAAGTTATTATTGTGTGATTTGTAAAATTTCACTGTCCTTTCTTATTTCTCGAAATTTTCAGCTTTATGTAAATGTGTACGATCTGTTTATTATATTATGTTATTAAATAATATGCCTATTTAATGGTTATATTCGTGTATTTATTAAATCCAGAGTGTATTTAATGAATAAATCTGAGATCTCCAAAGAAAAATCCAGCCCATTGAAATATTTTGAGTTGGCTTTAAAAATGGTGTGTTATTTAATTTTTTTTGCCAAAAAACCAAAAGACTTTAGAGTAATTTAAGTCGTCCTAATAATAACCACAGAAAAATTCATGCATGGGGCCAAGCATCTAGTTTGGATACATGGAAGATCATCCCTTACAAATTTTTTCCTTACCAGTATAATTTTTAATAGTCAAACGATTGAAATAGAAGTTGTAATTGTAGTTGCCTATCATGCTGACTACTCTTATGAGCCCCCTAATTTCCCAGTTTAACTGTCCTATACTTCCCATTGTATAACTACTCACCTGCCTGAATTTGTGAGACGGTCGAGTGGTCCTCACCTTGCTTCGCGAACGAAAGCAAAACGTCCATTTCCTGTAGTAGACTGAAGCATTATTTATATCCACATGACTGCTGTAAACGAACGAACATATGATACTGACTGTTGGAGAAGACCAGTAGCATAAGTAACATATGAAATGTACATAAATATATTTTCCCTAGTAGAAACATTTAACCTCCAATAAATAAACACTTACCTACATTGGTGTGATCACCTTCTTTACAGTAGCTGACACTCGGCTAAATCTCCTGAAACAAAGACAATGTATCATATTAGAATATTTGTTTTCACTCATGCGCACTAACCAAGAACAGAAGAACAGTAGTCAAACTCGGGATATACAATACAATGTTTTGGAATAATATATGTCATGGGAATCAGAGAATGGGATGTTCTGATTTCATTCCCAGAGTAGATTTGGCACTTTTGCCTTTACTATAAATAAAATATTTTAAGAAAATGATGTGAATATCCAGAGTGATTATAAAGTTTCTAAAAAAAATGGAAGGTAACATGTGTGTATGTATTAAATGTTTTTCAATTAACAATATTTACTCTTTGTAGACTAATAATCAGTGCCCACAAAATTTTAGCAGTTTTCGAATGTCGCATGCGTCCACATATATGTACCTTAGGGGTGAGGTGGCGTAAATAAAAAATTATGGTTTTTAAGTTATGTATACTGATGTATTCAGCATTATAAGCTCTGTACATGAGTATACGACAGTAAGTCTTGTGTTGTATAGCTTAAGAAATAATATTGAATTTTCCATTTAATATTTTTATTATCGTAGGGATATTGTGCAGTAAGTACCATCCAATATCCCTTATCTCTAGTGACATATATGAAACTTCCCGTGGTATAGTATAGTTATTCCAAATATGCATGATGGAGTTACAGCTTTATACCTCTGCGTGTTTGTTCCTACCTATGGAATTTAACAAGAACTCACCTAGTCTGTAACTCTTTCTGCTACAGTTTGTTTTGTTTAGTTTTTGCTGGCAGTATTTCTATTGAGTTTGCTTGCAGATGAAAATAATTTTCTTCATTCAATGTTGTGTATTCGGGGAATAAAATTATTGTACAGCTTGTATTAGAAAGATGAAGAAAATGCAGTAATACATCACAAGATAAGGTATTGTTTAAGTGACTGTAAAATGTATATCATTATTTTTATATTAATAACTCCATTATAGAATGTACTATTTGTTCATTTCGCACTGTTACAGAAATTAACAATAAAATTAGATAATCTTTAACGTGTAAATTCTACAAATATTTCATTTCATTCAAAGTAATTGGGCAAATATAAAGGATATTTATTCATTAATAAGCATATAAATAGACTATAGAACGTATTATAAGGCATTTGACTTAAAAAAACTCCAAGTAGTGCTGGTATCGTTCATGTACAATGAAGAGCAAAAAAAATTGGTACACCTGCCTAGTATCGTGTAG